>DWNA01000247.1:0-29266 GCA_018249835.1 Heliconius besckei | reverse complement strand
AAGAAATTAATAGAACTCATTCCCACGAGTGGGAATCAAACTCACAACCCCTGCGTCCCTCACATATAAATATGTTTAAGTGTATTATAAAACGTGATATATTGATTGGCTACTATAATTCTACAACGTGTAGTGTAGATGACACACGAGGTTGTTGTTCCTAACAATGAACTTCAACCCTTGGAAGGTCAATGCGTTGTAAGGCTTCTCTGTAACGAACTTATTTTTTCTTTTTACTTTTTACACTATTACGTGTATTGGCAGAGAAATTTATGCAAAAACGGAAATCCAGAAATATCTAGTGAATTTTGGAATACCATAATTTTCGACAATGCTTATTTTAAATAGTTAAGAGGCTGTCGTGGCGCTGAGTTATAAAACCTGTCACTTTAAAAAAACGTGACCTATGTGGATTCAATTCCCACTCAGGGTAATGAAATATAACACGCCACTTTCGCCACTCAACACGCAATATCTTGAATCAAAGAAATATACGAAACAGACGAAGACAGGCGTCCTCTGATTAAATGCGGAATATAGCGTAGAACTACAAAAATAAAGAAAAATATTATGCACTATTATTACATAGCATTGAGTTGTATATCATTGCAAAAACTTCTCTTAATAGAAACAAATCTTTAAGTAAGTAAAACTCAAATATATATGAAACATAACTAGTATCCTCTACTATACATTTTTTACCCGACTTTACGCTCCTACAGCCATAAGTTATTTACATAAAAGACAAAAACGTATATACACGATAAGGTCATGCCTCCGTTCATGCAAATCGATACTAATTTTTGTTTTATTTTTTACGATTGAAATAAGAAATATTTTTCTTTAGTACTTGCCGAGATGCGTGACGACAACAAAAGTGTTAAATAATATTTATTTAAAATTATAATAGGCAATTATTTAGTATTTACTTTGCTGTCAATTAAATTCTGAACTCCTTCACTGTGACGCCTTTGTCATTTAGGAATTGTGACAGTATACCTATACTATGATTTTGGGTTCGATTTTTATCAGTTTATTTTGTTTTGCTTAACTATTTTTTTCATATAGTACCCTACTTAATCTGAATATAATTATTATCGTCACAATCTTTATAAACGTAAACTAGAAAAAACAACTCAAAATATTAATCACTAAAAAAAGTGATAATGTACTTTCTTTTTCAAATTATAAATATTAATGTTTTTATAAAAAACTTATACTTTATGTTTGCAAGCCCAACTCGCACTTGGCCAATTTTTAAATTAATCGTATCGTGGGAACTTATTACTAAACTTCAAGTACCTACTAGCGGCTATCTAACCATCTATTAACTTCAATGGTGTTGATAAGTGGAAGAGAGATAGCGGCTTAATTAGATTCCTAGTATCTTATTTGTAGTCGATTCGATACCTCTTGAAATTGCGGCGTGACTGTCAAAGGTAAATGGTTTTGAATACCAATTTAAATAAGGTATTTTTTAATCGAATATAAGTATTAAGTCAAGAGCAATATCTATAAGTCCCTATGCAGACATCAATGGAGTCCACGATCACGACCAGATCGTAAAACACTAAATCATTTAAAAAAACTTAAATAAAAACAAAAAAAGAAAATAAATATATAGATTTGGTACTAAAAAAGTAAAGAAAAAAAAATTACTGATACTTATACTATTTCCTACTTTAAATTCGTTATTTATGACAGACTACTGTGCCATTTTTTTAAATTAGTTTAATTACCTTTATTTGGGTGTTTTCAGTAGTCAATACATAAGTATTAATGTTATTTTTGCTAGCTAGCACCAACGTACAATATGCTTCAAACATAGAAGTTCCTCCTTCTTACAAGTCTGTTTAAAAGGAAAATATTCTAAAATATCCAGTCCCCCCACAGCGAATTCGAACTCACAACAGCGCAACAATGTGCAAAGTATAAAACATAAGTGTATATTATTTTATTGCGTTCTTAACGCTATTTAACCCTCACGTTACCTTGTACTTCCGTCAAACTATTTACCGCCTCCCCTATTATAGTTATCGAGGGTGGAAATACAGAATCTATTCGTGTTATAATTCTTTAAGTGTAATGTTGTTTAGATATGATTGAACTTTTTTTTAGGATATTATCTTATTTATAAAATAATTCATAAGTTTTTTTTTTGTATTTTGATTAGAATCTACAACTGAGTTCTACCAAACACATATCAAACGTGGTCCCATAATTAGTTTATGACATCTTAAATAATTTAAACACAAAAAATAAACATAAAATACAATATTACTTACAAATGAAAACCGTTTAATAAAAAACAAAACCTATGAAAATATATCTGCAACTGCAAATCTAAATCTCGATTCGTACTTTACGAATCAAATAAACTTTTTACACTGCATTTACAACCCTCGACAAAGCTTGTAGGGTTGAAGGGAATTAACACTATAAGGGAGGAAAATGCTTGGTACTTTTTATATAGGTAATTTATAAGTAGTATGGGATCTTCTGATAGTGGGGTAGTAGATCGTTTGATAAAAGTATAGCGTAAATTACGGGTTAAATACTATTATGAAGACAAATTATGGAGGCTATCCTTACGAAGTGGAATGAGTATTGTGTATTTAAATAAATTTAATTTTTCCCACTCAGGTGAAATAAAGCACACTGTTGGGCCTAGCTTCACGCTGTATCTCGCACATAGCAGGCAGGTAAGCCAAGAGAATCTGGGAACCTAGTGGTATGACACTTTATTCCCCATTAGGTCACTACCATTCTCCAATTTCCGCCGAATTTTTGAACAAAAAAAAGCAAACGAAATAAATCTTTAAAGCTACGGAACCGGTACATTTAGAAGCAATCACCAAATTAAAGTAAACAGATGGCCACGAGCTCGACAAAGAGTGTCGAAATTAAACGATTTACACAAAAAACTGAAATGTAACCGTTAGAAAGGCATTTTTACATGGAATATTTCGGTACTTTCTCAATGTTCCCACGGCCACGACTGGCGTTAGACTTAGAATAGCGTGACATTATATTAAAATATTTGGAAAACTATATGTTTTTACTTTACGCTGTAGGATACATATAGCAGAGTACGCAGATGGAACCGAGTTTTAAGACATTCCGCTCCCGCCTTTCAAGACATTGCGTAATAGTACTCGACGACCCGCTTTGTCTAGTTATCACAGCGAGGAAATGGAATTAATTTATTCTACCGGGGTAGGAATCGAACTCACATTACTGCACTGGCAGATGACTAAACACCTGTGTTAGTCGGACTATGACCTGTAGGTTCGAAGTATTATGAGCCATCGTTTCGAAATTAAAAACGAAACAATGATATCTGTATATCTTTATGAAATTTAAATTGAACATGACGTAATTATATATTATTTTCAGAATTTTTAAGATATAAATTGTAAAAATTTAGATTTCTAAATCTAGTAATCTAGTAATCAAATCCTGAAATAAGAATTGAACAATCATTAACTTTTACAATCGTTGTCCTATTGCGTCATGGTCCACAATAGCTTTAGTATAGCCATAATTTCAAATTTATAAATATTAGCAAAATCATAATATTAACGAAACATAAGTATAACATAATATATTTATAAATATTAAATACTTAAGTCAGTGAATAGGCAAAGCCTGAGAGGAAACGGTGTCGGTGTCGCCATTAGGTTCAAACACGCCGGCCGCCGCGCGCCGCGTGACGCAACTTAGTGTTGGGTTTCCGACACTCTATACTATATTTATATTTATTATAGTATAATCGCGATAGGATCAATTACAATGGTCTGGGATTAAAATACTTATTATATTTTTCTATATGTTCATGAAAGAGATTTTTTTTGGGTTTTTTAAGTGATTTTTTATGGGGCACTCCCTCTATTTCGGGAAATATACTAAATTAAGTATTTTTAGGGTTCCGTAGTTGAAAAGAAAAAAACGGAACACATGTATGTGATACTTTACTTATATTAATTGTAATTAATATCATATAAAATGTGTGAATACGCGTGCGCATCAATTGTTTGACAATTTTCTAAGTTGTAGGTACTTCTCTTTGATCTGCATTACTGAATTTTATATGAGATTTATAACTTATTTGAGGCTCACTTTTTATTTAAATACATAAAAACAACAACATAAAACTTATCCTCAATTTTGCAAAATATACTTCATTTACTACTAAAACTGATAACAATATACTATCACAAAGCTATTCAAGTAACAATAGAATACCATACAATAAACAAGTAAACTGCAAACTAAAATTCCAACTTAGGTAAGCCGTTAGTTGCATTCCAGCGTGTACCGATCGGCATTCCATTGCTGACTCCTCCCCCGCCCCGGCCCCGAACTCGCTACCTGCGCAAGCGCAAGCCAGGGTGAACGATCGCGATTAGGGGTCGGAAATAACAGACATACCTACAAGTGCTTTCGCCTATTTCATTATTATATATTGTTATATTCTATAATACAAGTAATATTATACATATTTAGAGGTATAATACTGCTTTATTATTTATGTATGTAAGATACTTGTTTATTTAGTATTTTTTGACGACGAATTTGCGTTCGATTTCCACTCGAGGAAATTAATTATTTTTATGTAAAGCGCGGCTTAAATTTCCGCGTCTCAACGTACAATGTCTCGAAAATAAGACGGTGAGTGGAATACGCAGCGACTTTAATTTAGGATCCCTCTGCCTATCCTGCTATATGCGGGATACAGCGTGAAATCATTAATGTAATAAACTTTAATTAAATATATGGCATTTTTACACAGATAACCCTACTCTGTAAGCTAAATAGCTTACATCAAAAAATGATACTACGAAACACGTGTAGGTACGAGCTACGAACCTGTGAATAAAAAGTCCACGTGTAAAATCCATTTAAAGTCAATGTCGTTGACTTAATTTGAGAATTTATAAAGCTCGTGACCCTTTATATAAAATTGAATTTAAATATTCAATTTTCTTGTTATTTATAGAAGGAAATGATTCTAATTGACGCTAAGCTCTGGCTGACCTAAAATTTAGTAGAAAGTCTACAATCTAGATAATGATTGTATGCCTTAGTAAGTGTTAGATAAAGTTAGTAATTGCCTTACTGGTAATGCTGGTAGAGCTTACACTATTAACTATCTAATGAATGGATAAATAAAGATATTAAAATTCATTTTTTTAGTTTTACGCTCTATAATGTATCCCACATATAGGCCAATATATTTGTATTTTTAGTATTATTATAACGTAAAACACGTTGCAGATTTTTACTTTTCACTTTTGCACGCAACGCTCTGCCAATCCTCCTATACTATAGCTGTAGGGTACTGCGTGAAGCTGTATTTTAAAAAATATCGAAATGCAATATACATTTCAATGTTTCCAACCATCATTAAAAGCATTACTATATTAATGTATTATTTATACATATAAAGCTTTTCTGTTTCAAATATTTTTCATCTGCCACATTTAGTAACGGAAGCAAAAAACGTAGTTATATTACTCTGTTCTTTCAGCTGTTGTAACTTTCATTCCGTTGACAAAGTTATAAGCCGATAGTAGAATCCGGAACGCAACAGCATTTTATTTAACCAGACGAGGGAACTTAAATCTTAAAATAAAAAAGCAATTAAATCAGAAATGATTTATACACACTTAGCTCTACAATTAGTATAATTTTAATATCCAAACGTAGAATGTCATTAAAAAAAACAATAATTAAAAAAGGATTTCATGAATGAAAACTTCGTTAGTGTAGGTCGATGAACTTTTGACGTGACGCCATATTGGAATATGGCGGCGCGCGGGAAAACCAAGTGCACTTAGAACGATTGCTTCCACGCAATTTTTTTCATAGAGAACCGTGGTTTTAGTAAATTTTGTTGCTTATTAAAGATTCTGCGCGCGTAGTAAAGTTTTAGCTGTGTATAAACGTAAAACGTCTGTTTTAGTGAAACTCGAGCTTTGGAAGCTTATGTTAAAGTTACCGAAAACACAAGTAAGCTTATATTTTAAGCTTTTTATCACTTTATTATACGGTGTCTCAATAAAATGCTAATGTCATTACCATTTTATTACGCCCATTTGTGACATTTTCAAACGCATCCGCCATCAATTTACGTTGCATACCACAAATTTGATGACGACTTTTCTTGGAAGTTCTTGAAAAGTTTCACTGAAGAAGGATTATATTTCTTTTAAAGTTCTCGTAACGTCTTTGAACTCACCGTGTTGTTTTTTTTATTATAAACAAATTGTTCTTGTCGGTGATTTCTTAAAGCATTTTTTAGCTTTACGCTGTATCCCGCTCCAAGCTTGCTAGCAAAGTAGCAAAGAGAACGTAGGAAACTAATCTTAAGACACTTCGTTCCCCACTTTTCTCGAAACATCGAAAACAAAAAAGAAAAAATGTCAAACACTTCTAACGCCACGCTATTTAAAGCTTACCTAAATTTCCAATGGTTGCGTAAACATATTTTTGTCGGTGGTCTCGTCTAGGGCCAGTGTTTATTGCAAAACATATAACGTCACTATTTTGTAGGTAAGTATAAATAGACATACATACGACGGTGTCGGTATCAAGTGATATACAAATAAATATAGAATAAACTATGCATATTATTTTTTTACTACCAGCTTTACACTGCGGCTTTGACCGCATCTAAGGTATCCAGGTAATTCGGTAAATACAATTTGACAGAACTTTCAAGGAAATGAAATACTCGTAATTATTTCTATAACGTCCTCGCCCTTATAACGGAACGGAAGTGTATTAACCAGGTTCCTAAATTCCTTCTGCCTATCTTGCTATGTACGGGATACAGAGTCAAGCTGAAAAAATTTCCTCTACTATTACTTAACTTAAACCAGGTTCCTAAATTCCTTCTGCCTATCTTGCTATGTACGGGATACAGAGTCAAGCTGAAAAAAATTCCTCTACTATTACTTAACTTAAACCAGGTTCCTAAATTCCTTCTGCCTATCTTGCTATGTACGGGATACAGAGTCAAGCTGAAAAAAATTCCTCTACTATTACTTAACTTCAACAGTATTTTCGTCGTTCGCCGGTAAATTGTCTCCGACAGCTGCGTCTAAATTTGGTCCGTCCATTACGAGTTCTGTTTTATAAATACTAAGGAAATTAGTTAAAGTCGGCGTGAAAAGCTATAGCGCTAATATAACAGCTACTCTTACTTACACCTGTCACTTGGGTGTTTTATACGAAACATCAAAACATCGCTTTGATGTTATGACGTTTCAAGGAAATCTTGAAAAACAATAGTCCAACATAATAGTTTTAGGAAAGTCCTATCTCATTAATATAATAAATGTTAAAGTTTATAATGATGGATGTGTGTTTAACTTTTACGCAAAACGTACTAAACAGATTTAGATGAAACTATACATTAATAACGCTTATACATACTTTATACTACAATTTATGTTGTTAGTTATTTAACTTAAAGTTTGACAATAGTAGTAAACGTTTCAAGGAAGGAACACAAAGATTTTTTTATAAAAGTGGATGCAACTCCTCGGATCGAGGAGTTCTTTGGACAGTAAACGCGAATGGTATCAAGTAAACAAGTGAATATTATAATGAATTTACTAAATAATCAATGGCAACGCTTACATGACCATTACAAATTCAAATATTAAAAAAAGGATTCTATATCGACCAAAAGAAAATCTAAAAAGTGTACCCCTATTAACACAAGTCACGTATATATATATCGTTATACGTTACACAATTGGCTCTAATGGCCGGCAAGTTTCGGGGACACAGTGCTTTTCATAACGTATAAACTTTTAGGGACCCTCCCGAAAAATGATTTATGTTCCCAATATATTGGATAAATTTAAGTGAGATTTAAGCGACTGCGATCAGTGAATATTAGAAAGTTTTCTTATAATCATCCTTTATGTGATGCGGGTATTTTCTTAATAGTATCTTTTATATTAATATTTTATAAAAACTTTTATTTGAGGCTAGCCGTAACACAGGGGCACAAGAGGGAGGGGCACACTGTATACATAACGTAATCAGTTAGTTTTTTTCGGCTCAAAATTGGACATAAAAATACATTGCGGTGTGATGCATATTGCAGGGTCGTACATAAATACTACATAGTCCTAGATAATATCATTCAACCTGACAATGTGACCAGCTCGATTCAAAGTAATCATTGGCGTGTTAAATCAGAACGAGCACTCATTTATTGTGGACCTCCACCTCGTCACTCAGCTCTTGTCACGCGTAATGGTGCACGTACGGGGAAGCTCAGCTAAGCGTAAATGAGAGCTTTGTTCTAGCTGATCAGGTAGCAAATTATGTATTGTAGCATTATTATAATAATTCGATGTTAGAAAACGGATGTATGGCTAATAAAGGAACAATAATTAATATAAAAGTAACTAAAACTCGGATAACAACGTAATAGCTTTTGAATCATCCCTTTATCAAACGTAAATGCGGAAACTCCATTGTAGCGCCGACCATGTACCATAAAATTGATAAACACAATATTTCCACGAAATGTTTCTCATTTCCATTTCGGTCAAATATCCAAGAAATATATTTTATTAGTATGAAATTTTGCTATTTTTTATATGAAGCCGTCGTGGTGCTAAAATATTTGTGGCTTCGATCCCCACATGAATGCATTTAGAATGAAGTACCTATCGCAACAGGTTACGTAACTTTTCTAGGATTGAACCCACAACTAGCTAGCTAAACAACCGGAGTCAACGATTATATCAATAGAACATCAAATATGCTCATAAATATTCCCAAATAATAATTAGATATAGCTACAAGTATACGGCGGACCGACAGCGCATGCGTCATGGGGCCCTAAGAATTTTTTTACAAGTTCACATATCTTCACTATTATTTTCGGTATTAATTTTCACATATCTTTGTCGTATATTCATACTTAGATGTCATCATGGCACACAGAGTTAGCCTCTTAGTATAAACGCGATAAATGTGGGTTCGATTCCCACTGAAGATAATAATTATGTTGAATTATTTTAATTCCCAATATCTTGGAATTTAGGTATTGAAATGTCTTAACACTAAGTACCCACTGCCTAGCCTGTTAGATTCAGAATACATCGTCGGACTGTCGATAATATTGATTGCGTGAGGTAAGTTTTCTTTTGAAATACAAATAAGTAGTACAGTGCGAAATTACATTTAATAGTAGGTATAGTAAATAAATATAATTATCTAATACCGACAGATTATAGAGATTTTCAGCATTATTTTCAACTTTCGTTAAAAAAATTACATTATTTCCTTTATTTACAGAAGAAAATTACCAAGATGACAAATTACTTCGAAAATTCTACAAATATGGTGCCCCTTGAAAAACAGTATAAGACGATGACAGTCACCGAAGACGACTCCCGCAAAAACAGATCGAAGGCTATTTAAATTGATTCTGGTCGACGAACTTGATTATCTAAAAATAAACATATTTAAATACATTTTTTTTTGTTTTTAGTTTCAATTGATTGTAAATTAGAATTTTCTTTGTGGAAAAATTTCTTTTACATTTCTACAACGGTATTTTAAAGTTAAGTGTAAGCTGACTATGGACAATAAATATTTATATAACAGAAATATTCAAAACTGTATACAGTGCATGGTAGGCAGAGGGAACCCTCCCTGAATTTGGGAACCTAGTGCCTCTGCCTACCCTGCTGTGTGTAGGATACAGCGTGAAGCTGATTATTTTTTTGAACTAGTTCGATTAACTCCCGTGGTCAAATTAACTAACTATTCGTTGTTTAATACTTATTGTAAGGGCGAGAGATAATTTTGAGCACAGATACCCCAATTAAGGATCCTCGATAATTAGACTATTCTATACAAAAAACATTTTTTAATTATTACGAATAGTAGTTCCTGAGATTAGCGTGTTTAACGAAACAAGCTCTTCAGCGTTATAATATTAGTACAGACACAGAATATTCTTGTCAATCCATATCTAATTAAATGTTGTGACAGTTGAACATTGTAATTTTCGATTCTCGTAGTTCCCGTCTACCCCCGACTCCCCCGGGCTCCCGGCTCCCGGTGTGGTTGCGGTCTCAAACTTAGCTATCAAGTTTTGACACCTATCCATTGTAAGCTCAAATTTTATGGTCTGTTTTGTTTTAGGTGAAAGATGAAGCTTTGTTTGACGTTTGTTAGTTAAATAAGTTACAAGTGTTATAAATTAAGTGACGGGGTCGTCAAGTTACATAAAAATTTCAGTATTGTCAACTATTACTACTTACTAACGAGGCCAGTCGTGGCGCAGAGGCACAGAGTGTGCCTGTAAACTGATTGTTTGTAGGTTCGATCTCCACTCGAGGAATATACTTTATTTATTTATTTATATCGGCTTGTATATAATTCACGCTGTAATGGCTACGCTAACACGTGGCTTAGCTCCACATCGGAAAAGGGGGGGGCGAAGGGGTTTTGGTGTACCCATAGGTATCCCCTCGCGCGCCTCATTACAAGTGAACATTTGAATTATTTGTACTGTCTAAATTCGTCTGCCAGTGAAGGCCACCTATCCTACGCGTAGTAGAAAAAAATCTTCATTAACCGTCCTCGTGACGTATTTGTTGGGTCATTGGCTATGCATATGTGTAGATGTGATACTTTCTTATGTAATGGAACATAGAAAATACATTTGTTCTTATTTTTTTTGTTTTCAGCGAGGCATGCATAGGGAACCTAGTGTCCTGTTCTCCACTTTCCGAAAAAATCTCAAAGCATTACTTGTTGTGTGGCGAAACTCAACACCGCGCTTTGCCTCAACATCAGAGCTAAGAACTGAAAATATTAAATATTTAATTTCCTCGAGACTTTCTTTAATTTTTTTATACGTATACCACGTAATCGTATCAATACATCAAAGTGTACACAATACACACGCTGTAGACATTTGACACTAGTTTATGTGTATTTAATACTACTTAAGTAAACAATTTATTAGTTGCCTCATTTGTTCTGTGATCGTGCGGGAAATCGTAATTATTAGTCGTTAGGTGACTCGCGACACTTGTGTTTGTTGGTTACTTATTGGTTTGTTGTGATGAAATATTAATCTAATTAATTGAATAAAAAAAAACCAAACAAAAAGATAAAATTAATAAAAGGTATTATTTTCAAATGTAAATATTAATAAAAGTGACATTATACTACTAGCGCCATACAATTTTTTTGTAATTTGTTTGGTAATATATGTACATTTTGAGAGTAACTCAAAATCTTCTTAGCCCTCTCTTTCACGGTATGTTCTTTTAAGAACAAAAAAAAATGATAATTGTAAATTTTAAGTATTATTATTATTTTTATTTTCATTCTTATTATAAAACGCACTGTTGACACACTGAGCACACCTGTCACTTAATACACAATATAGTCAAGAAGTGGAAAACAGAGTGTCTTAACTCTACCCTACTGTATCCGAGATAAAGCGAGCAACCAAAACAAAAAATCCACTGAATACTTCGCTTATTCTCATATCACTTTAATAACGTGTCACATCTGCTTTACTTAGTCCATGGCGTCAAGATCGTTGGCCGGGGCCCCCGCGCGATGTTACATTTTACATCGAGCTATTACCGTCCACTATGACGACGTCACTGTTGACTGTTGTGAATCTGTTTGTTTATAAATATCTCCTATATACTCCTATCTATCGCTGTTTTAAGGAGGCTATAGCTTAGTGGCTGTTTGACTATGGTTGTGGGTTCGATTGTCAATGGTAATCATTTTGTTTTGTATATTGGTACGCCAAGACGTGGCGTTAAGTTTTGCTCTTTAATATTGGGATATTGAGCCTAGGAAAGTGGGAAATGGAACAAATTGATACTAGTGATACAATGCTTACAGCGCTCTTTGAATAGCATAAAATAATAAAGTAATAATTTATTAAGTAAGTTTATATTTTCGTTTAGCTACCCAACTTTCGTATCGTTGTGTCTAGGGCCGAAACTTAACGTTGAATTTTGTCGTGTGCCGTAAAAATAATTTATTCTCCATGGAGGGAATGAAACCCACAACTGTGCTTGTTATATATATATATATTTTCAAATAGGTTATTAATTTCAATAAATTAAAAACATAATATAATATTATAACTAGACTATTCTCTCTCTTAAACCTAAAGATAATATAGTACTAATGATATCGTACTTCTATAATAAAGAATTAGCTAGGTACTTCAATTATAAAACGATAGCACGTGCGTTATTTAGCAACAGTCATTTTGGCGCGAGTATGATGTCATCTATTATGCCTGGCGCGGGCTGTGCCTTAGTGTTGTTTCGAAATTAATTTCATTTAATATCTTTATACATTTTTTACATATAATGAGCAGACTTAAGTAGAATCGTAATATAAGTTACACAGAGAGAAAGACAAAAAAGAGTTTAAGTCAACTTCTGCGATTACCTGTTTAATGTTCTACGTTCGAAATATAGTTCGAATATATTTATTTATTACTCTCAGGATCAAGTTAAAAAAGTGAAGTTAATTTCCATAACTCAGCAAACACTATCTTAAGCTAGGCATTGCTTTTCCTGTATGGCATTATAGGAACGGGAACTTAGTGTAAAGACACTAGGTTCCCCACTATCCACTCAATTTTCGTTATATTGTGTGTTAAGCCACGTTTTGGCTACCGAGACGGGAAATTGAAAAGTAGTTACATATCAAAATTTCAACTAATACTAACAAGTGGGGATCGAACCCACAACCGTTGGGTTTTACAGACAGACGTAGTCCCCAAGCGCCACGATAGTATTTAAGAATAACAGTAAAAAACAATATTTAAATAACCTAACACCCATACAAAAGTAAAAAAACCACTCAATCACGTAATGATAAAGCACATCTGCGGCAGATCATTAATCTTTGCTCGCCTAGGTCAGTAGCAGTGACATTAATAATTCTCTAATGGAACTAGATCCTAGGCTACTTTGCACTACAGTACGTATAAAAGAATATAGTTTCACACGATACGCGGCATCTAGCTGGGAAGACAGCAGAATGAACACAGTGTTAAGACACTCCTTTCCACTCAACTCAACTCAACTCAAACTCAACTCAACGCCGCGCTTGAAAACAAAGCGAGGAGATGAAAATTATTGTTTCCCAGGTTGGTAACGAACTCACGATCGTCGCGTTTACAGTCAATGTCAGTCGCTGCGCTACGACGGCCTTAATACATATAAATTATTTAATTTTACTATTGTCTTCACGCATCTCACGTAGCTAACAATATTTAGGAGGGTATACATAAAAATAGTGCTAAGACACTCCGTTCTCCACTTTCCACTTACTTTCATGTTATGTTACGTAATTCAACGGCGCACTTCCTTTATACAATGTTTTTTTTTTCTTACATTTTTCCGTTAACAACTCTACGTATTATAAAAAATAGTTTATTGTATTAGATACAACAGGAAACTTTCTAAAACAAAAATTATATGACCCAATAGAAAACAAAATAAGATAACTAAATATAATGAATAGGTAGAGCACAATCTTATAAGGTAAAAAGTAGTAGTGTATTTACTGTTTGTAACTATTACAAAGCATTTTCTTAGAATTTAAACAAGCTTAAAATACACAGTACATTATAACGGAAGCCAATCGTGGCGTGTGAATATACGCGACGGTTGTGGGTTCGATTCTCACTCGGGGGGCTTCAAATATCTCATATTTTCATTTCCTGGCAAAGCGCGGTGTTGTGTTCCGCCACTCAACCACGCAATGTCTCGAAGTTAGAGGGAAAGTGAGGAAGTTACTTAATAGGAACAGAGTATATTTACATTAAATTTCCAGGTTCCCCTGCCTACCTTCAATTATAATACATCATCATGGTATCAATCATCTCATCCTGTATAGCAATTTAGGCAGAGATAACTTAGCGTTAAAACTCTCCGTTCTTCACTTTCCGACCAGAGTAAAACACTGCATGTGGAGTGACGTAACACAACACGGCGCATTATCTTATCAAGCTTCCATAAAGCGATTAAATTACATTTTTAAAGTTACAAAGGTAATTGACCTATGTAATTTTTTTATAAAAAATACCCAACTGCTTGGAAAATTCTGAATAGCGAATATTGTTTACGTCTAGTATCGTAATATTTTGTATGCAGGATGCCATTTTTTAGCCTTAGTTTAGATGTCGTACTGACTTTTTAGAGGTTTAAAGTAACACTTAGAGAGCGCAATTATATGCTAACAGAAATTAAATTCCAGTTAGGTACTAACACACAATCTTTCGTAGTTAATAGCAGAGAAAAGTAATTTTTCTTATGTTATTTCCAAAGGATTCATTTTAGGGAAATTACTGACGAATTTTCAAATTATAACGCTACTTAGAAACTAATAAGGTATTTTCATTTGCAAATCTACACGATTCACAGAAGTGTTTCAAAAAAAGTTGAAAAACATTATTCTCAACTTCTGCCTACGTTTCATAGACTTTATTATAACGTAACTAAACGCCGCGCCACGTCCTAGCAAGTAAATAAGTGGAATATCTAACCTATTATACGACCATCGCGTCAAGATGGCCTTAAATAAAATATGATTTACCTATAAAAATCAATTATTTGCCTATTTATACTCCGACGCCCACACTCTAACTAGATCTAAATCCCCGCTAATAACGTTTGTTCCCATGAAACCTGATTTCGCGAGCCAGTGATTCACAAGGTGGAGATTGTATACCCATTTTTTGTTTTATGATTTTTCTTACATTTTTTGCAGCTTATCGCTATATACCACATATAATAGGGTAGGCAGAGAGAACCTAGCGTCAAGTCACTCCGTTCCCTAATTTTTGTCAAATTTTTGAGGTATTGCGTGTTGATTAAGTACTGCGATTTGTCTTGTATGGTAACAAGAGGCGAGGTAATAAAATTTTGAAGAATTTATTCCCCATAAACGTTGCGTTGTGACTGTAACACACGGCGACGGCATTCTTACTTAGTTTTTTAATAACTATAAAAATTATTATCCCATACTAAAGAAATATATATTTAAAACACAGAAAAGATTTGAACGTAGCGGGCCTCGAACACATGCCTCATGGAAACCGTTACCTCCAATACAGAGAACGAAGTGAACATTTTCGAGGAAATCGTAGCTACAACCGTACAGACTGACAGACAGACTCCTTCTAAACATACTAGCATGACGATAAAACCTTTTAAGCATATCTAAAAAAAAGTTGATTAACAATGGTCCAAGTAAATCCGGCCGCAAATCTTGTATAATCAAGACATAAAGACGACCAGACATAGAGATTTACATTAAATTAAAATGAAATATCGATATATCGGGTTTTATCCCGCTTAGTTGGGTAGGCAGAGGGAACCTAATATTAAGATATTCCAATTCACATTTTCAGTTCACTTTTTGAGACATTGCGTGTTCAGTTGTGAAACTAAACGTCGCGCTTTTCGCGAAATGAAAATAAATTAAATATAATCAACCTAGTGGAGATCAAACCTCATCCCCTACAGTCAGGCACTGTGCCCACTGCGCTACGACGGTGTACAAAGCAAACACGTATAACCAATTAATTAGAAGCGCATGAAGTTTATTAAAATAATAACTTTATACAATTTTTATTTCGCCTGTCGTGCACAATATCGATTTCGATGATTGAAACGTTAACATCGTTTTGCATTGATTGCAATTGTTTCACGCTACATCCCCTTATGCGTGTCAGTTTACATCAGACCGTGTCAGATCTAGTCTGAGTCTAAGACAATTGCTCTAGGACTAATTTAAATGGGTTCTTAGATATAATAAATTGTATTGATGGCGCTCCGTCTGATTGGATCAAGGTTGTTTCGGATTACTCGTATATATGGTAACTTGTTACTGCATTACTGACAGATGACAGGAGTACAGTACAGGTACAGGTGCAGGAGTGTAAGACCACTAAGTCAATCACTCAGTACAATCCCATTTTTTATTGTTTTATGTAATAAATCCTCTGATGGAGGTTAGGCACCTAAGTACCAAATTTCAGTGTTCTACCCTGCATAGTTCAGGCTACGCGTTGTCGGTCAGTCACTAATAACGGAAGTATCTTCATATATCTATAAATAGACAATTCTGAAACGAATATTTATTTCTTATTTTTATATTGAAATTGCAGCTCAAAACCGCATGTTCTAATTTAAAAAATAAATAAATAGTATTAACTTCACTGTGGTATACCAACCGTAATTTGAAATTCCACAATTTCACACGCGGAAACCGCTGAACTGTGTAAAAAATATAGCAATATGAAGCCGAAGTAAGACAATTTATGGTAAACTAGCCTTTACCTGGGGCTTTGCCTGTTTGGCCAAAAAGAAATTACTAAGACTACTGTCTATGACATGATATTTTCTCATTTTCCGACGTAAAGGAAATAAAAATAAGATAATAAATATTTCATTTTTTCGAGTGAGAATCGAACGTACGCTTGTGCCACTGCGCTACGACTACCTGAGCTTCCTCTATAAATGGACTATCATATAAATAACATCGACAATTTCGGCGAGTCCCATCTCTACATAGAGGTAAAATCGCGAGTTAGAACCGAATTTGAATGGAAATGTGCCGTAAAGGACGTCCTTGAACAATTCCCTATGCATATAAAAAGCTCCGTACAAGACGTTTATGGACTCCAAGGACCATAATTAAAAACACGTTTCCACCGACCCGAGTAATAATTCAGGATGTTGAGTTTAATTCACTTTTATAGATTATTATTTAGATTTAAATGTGTTATGTTGAATTCTGTGTACAATTTGTATTTGAGATATAAAATTAATTAATTATAATAGTTTTAATAGGTTTAGATGTATATGATCATATAATTATAAAGGTCTTAGATTATTGAGTGACAGACAGTCAATGCACAGGTGGTATTACGCGGCGTAGAGCGCAGAAATGGGGTCGGGGTGTATACGTGAACAAATAAAAGAAAGAAAAAAATGTTTCTATGAAAATGACAAAAAGACGCTTTATACAATTTGTAAACAATTTAAAAAATATAAATAAAAGGAATATATAAGCAAACTGAAGCTATAATTATATTTGCTTATTTTATCTCACAAGGCTAGAGAAATATGAACCCACTCCCACTCTCCTATATATTTCTTTTAAAGTAAAATAAAGAAAAGATTTCCTTGAAAATGTACTGAATCAAATATTTTTACCTAATAAGATTAGTCGTAATGCGGGTAGTCCGTAAACACTGCTCGCAAATTACGAGTATTTTTATATAATGTAAGGTTTCTTCTTCATTTGACACTAAAAGATTACTTTATCTTTTATCAAAAGTATAAGTACCTAATCTATATATTTAAGTATACAATCACTTTAGTAGCTCAATTGACATTATTTATTTTATTTATATATATTATACAGAGCGGGAAAATAGTGCATTCCCTCGAGTAAGAATGGAACCCACTACCGGCGCGTTTACAGTGAAGCTCTGTGCTGCCGCAACACGAATACATCGAAAGAGTGAATTTACCTCTTTCAAATTTCTTTGTATCTTCTCAGAGAATTTATTTATCATGAATAATTATATAATATTATACTGATTTTATATAACCAAATTAAAAGAAAAACCTGTCAAAACTTCCCTTATGAAAACCTAAACGAATAAGGCTATAAAAATAATAATAACCTTGACATTCAAAACGTGGGTAATGGAAAGTTCTCTAAATGTGATTTAGAATTTGTAAACAACGAGTTTTTTATTTCCGCCCCTCTCTCTCGATATAATACTTCTTAGGGTGGAACGGTTTGTGGAAGGTCATGGCTGGCTTGCCGAGCTTCTTTTTGTGCGGCCCCGGTTCCAGCGGCTATAATAGCGGAACAAGTATATGAATAAATTATGTCATGATAGAACTTGATGTTATATGTCTGTCTCTATATAGGAAAGTCGATTCAATTCCGTTTTGGGGCTAAGTTCATTTTTTTATTAATATATACCCGACAGCTTAATGTGGCGGCAAGAACTAGATAACAAAATGCTGTTTTAGCTCTAGATTATTCATTTTAAAGAAAAGTAGAGTATATACAAGAGAGAGTAGAGTGTGTAGCTTATATAAAGCTATTGAATTGCGTTGTTAAGTTTCGCCTTCTATATGCGAGATAGAGCGTGAAGCTAAAACAGAAAAACAAAACTATTTATATTCAAAATTTCAACCTAACTCTACATCATCCTACTCTTTGTACGCCATCAAAAGTTATATAAATACAATCCGTGTTTACACTTTTAGCCTAAATTGCACGTACAGACAGACTGTACCTTCATTTAATCCCCCATCGAAGGGGACCCCGAGCCTGTTCCGCTCCTCGTTGCCAAGGTCCGATATGAAAACGATTTTGCAATACTGAATGGTTCACTGACACCGAAATCCTACCCTAAACAAATTTTATTAAGCACTTCGATATTACGTATTACTTTAATATAAACTCGTCTCGAACAGACAGACACCCGGCGTTGTTCATTTTGTTCTTTATATTTGTGTGTATGTATCGTACATGTATATAGTAAAGCTTAAGGGTTGAATTGTTAAAGAAAAATGTTGTTTTGATGAAAGAGAATTTGCATTTAGGTCTCTATATTCGATGCAGTTGATAACTCAACGTGTTTTTTTTTGTTATTTAATTTTCAAAGTTGTATATAATACTCTAGGCTATGTGTAACCTGCTTATGTTAATTAAAAAAGAATATACCCTCTCGAAACGGATTTGAATATACAACTATCATTTAAGCTTCGTCATATATACGCAATGTCTTAATATGTACCTACTTGATTTTGCTTCATCATTTCAGAAATTTTTTTTAAAACGCGACTGACTGTCAATGCGGTTGTAGGTTCGATACGCCCTCCAGGGATTAATTGTTTTAATCCTAGCGTTGAGTTCCACTCAAGACACAAGGTCTCGTAAATTGGGCAGAAAGTGAAGAGTGTTACACTCTTGCTGCGTGAAACTATTTTACTTAAATTAAGTTTTTAATTTAACTTTCAATATTTTTTTTACGAATACAGGTATTTGAAGTTTAATCTCTATAGCTCCAATAAAGCCAGTTCAAGAAGCCACCATATCGGAATAGGCGTGAGATATTGTTGGTGTTCCGAGAAACAATCAAACGTAGTAGCGCCTTTGATTAGAGCTAATAACCAGTTAAAATAAATCAGTTTGTTAATGTCGCCGTTCCCTTTGATTACATCATGCTGTGGAATTTATATATGTTATCTAAATATATATATATATATATATATATATATATGTAATAAAACAGTAAAAATATTTAGTCTGTACATTTAGTATTTTTGACTGAAATGAATAGAGGAGCACTTAAAAAGAACAATAGAAATATAGAATAGGAATCGAATTCACAACCGTCACGTCACGTCACGTTTACAGTAAGACGCTGTGCCTCTGCGCCACGACGACGGTCCCTACATTTTTAAAATATAAAATGTCTTTTGGCGCCTATTTTTTATCATTTTTTTCACAGCTGACTTTCATTCATTACTGCATATTATATTTAAAAAAAAAAGAATGAAATAAACATACTTGTAATATTACATGTACGAAGCAATTAATTTATACAATTCATATATTTCATTGTAGGTACAGGTGTTACTTAAATTGAATAAGAAACTTCGCAAATCCACCTAATCTTAACTACAAGATAACAACAGCTTTACGAAGTATTTAAATAAGAAATATGCATAATAAGTTAGTAATGGGGTTATATTTATCTTTCGTTTCTATAATTTACTTATTTAAATAATTTTAAAAAACCTGTATCGTATTTTATAAAATAACAAAAAAATATTTTTTGTTGCAAGTTTCACGAAAGTTTTTATTTACTATCACTACGTAAAATTTTTACAGTCATAATTATTAAAAGCATTTTATAGCCTCACGCTCTATCCTGCATATACGAGGCTAAGCAAAAAGAACGCAGTGATAAGATAGTCCGTTTCCCGCGGCCCGCTCAATGCTCAAGAGATCCCATGTTGGGCAGCAGAGCAAAACGCCGCTGTCATTTTACCAGATTGAGTATCCACTGTATCTATAAAAATGAACACCAATCCTACTTATTTCGGCATAATAGACTTATCAACAAAACCTATTTATATATGTAATTGTAATTCTAATTATATTTTTATTTATAAAATTTAATTAAATTATTTATGTACGGTGTACGTAACACGTAGATTCCCCCCACGCATATTCATATTATATTTGTATTTCGGAAATGAAGTAATTAGCGTTGGGTTTTGTACTACCTTTGAATTGTATAATCAAATCAATTATGATTCAGTCAGGAAATTATTCCTGTTTTTTTTACTTTATTACAGCAAAATTAAAGCGTCTGACTCGAAGTGGGTGTCGATTCAATTCCATTTGTTTTTCATTTAAATAAATATTCTCATAAAATTTTCGTTTGGATTCCCTTTGTTTTAATTTTATATTGTTTCATTTGCAAGCACTTGCGTGAATCCTCGAATAAACATGTTGCTACCCCAGCCTGGAAGGAAGTCCTGCAAGAAGGGCGGGAACCTCAACAGTTGCAGTTTTCGATATAAATTTTACAAAAGAACAAAGTGTCATGTTACCAGAGTCTTGCTGTCAAAGCCACATAATGCTTGGGAGAGATTAAAACAATGAAAAAATAACTTTTTTACAAATGTATACGTCCCTGAACCACGAATATGCAAATAAATTGTGTCTTTTAACGTTTTTTATTTGATAAAAAAAACATAGTGTACGCTTAATGGGTAACATGTGTACTTTTTTTCGGTATTGTAATGGTAAAAATAACTTATTATTTAAATAATCTAACAACACTGATTATAAAGCTCATTGCTGTGGATTGCCTATTCGTGAAAATCATTATATTTGATTATCTTAATTTTCCCTATTTGTGGAAATCAAATATTACGCGGCCGTTGTAGCGCAGCGACATAGCGTAAACACGACGTTTGTGGGTACGATTCCCACTCGGTGGAATGAATTATTTTCATTTCAATTCTATTTTTAATTCTGCCACTCAACACTAGGTCCTGTCTACCTACAGGTATGCGGTACCCGCTACAGGTACCCGGCTATGCGGAAAAATGCGTGAAGCTGTTTTTTTTTCGTTATTTAAAATATATAGGTTCTTCATTCGATTTCAACGTATAAAAAAACCTTTTTTTACGTCTTCTTATATTTTTTACGTATTTTTTTCTTTTTATGTATAAATATGGACAATTCATTAAAGAATGAAATATATCATAATTAGATTTATCTTAAAATTTTAAGTTTTATTCAACATTTAGCTTAGCAACATTGGTTTTTCGTAAAGAAAATTTAATTTGAATTAAAAAAATATTATATGGGATTATCATATTACTTTTAATAGTTCCTTTATTCATAACATATTCTATCATATCCTACTAATATTATAAATGTGAAAGTTTGTGATGATGGATGTGTATTCCACCTCTAGCCTCTAGTCTTTTATAATTAACATAATATTACTATTGTTTCGCTTTTAAGTAACTAGTTTTCGAAAAGAAAATTACGTTAACATTTGTCGAAATTAGTAATGCAGTATTTAAGATATCAACGTAGTAGATAGTAGGATTGAACTTGCAACCACTGCGTTTACAAACAGACACTGATCAACTGCACCAGGATAGCGCGTAATAAAGAATTCCAAGTAACCGAAATTTTAGCTTATTCATTTCAACAGAAAAAGGCATTGAATACTAACTACATTTCATCTGGCAGCATAAATTATGCCCAAAATGTTGACTCTGTAGCTCTTGTACTTAACATATAATAACAATCTATCTCTGGGTGGCGGTTTAGTGACCGTCAGGTCCTTGATTCGATACCTAGGTCACATTAGAATTGTCTGCCTGTAAATACGATCTATATGGTTTCACGCTTTTACATTTTGCGCTTTGTTTTTTTTTCTGCTTCACGCCGTTTTATGTAGCATGGTAGGCAGAAGGAGTCTTCTCCGGCTCCCCCCCTTCGCCGAATCCTGAAAACATTGCGTGTTGAGTGCTGGAACTCAACGCCTCAGAACGAAGAAATCTCTTTTATATTTAAGTAGTCAATAAATAGAAAAAGAATTAATTAAACATGTTTAAACTATGATTTGCTGAAAATCCATATAACGGAATGTTTGTCCATTCAAAATCGTGGGAGCGTCGCTAGCGATTGAGATGTTAGGCTTTTTACACACTATCGAAAAGTAAAAAGTGTATTATTTTACTTAAATTACGCTTCTTTACTTACATTATATTTTAATTTTGCATTTTATAAAGAGCTTAAGCTAAATGATATTAACTGATATCCGTCTTTATAAATATAATTCAGTAGCAAAAATTAGAACACACAATTATTATTTTTAACCTGGATATGTTTGAAATACGTATATCTTTGGCGTGATGAGACCAAATATAACATTATATTTGACTTAAGAAGAAAATATTAAAGCATTTTTAAGCTTCATGCTGTATCCCGCTATGCTGGGTAGACAAAGGGAACCAACTGTTAAGTTAGTATTCTCTTTCTAAGTAAATTTCTGAAGTATATTATACAGATAAATACAAAAAAAATCTATATATAAAAATGTAAAATATGTAATATGTGTACAGCTTTAGCGTCGCTATAGACATCTCGCACGTTTCTCTATCATTCAAAGGTTGTTTTTATGGCATTTTTTTCAACGCACAAACTAGACTCGCTGGGACCAGCTACGTTTTTTGTAGAGACAATTTCAGTTTCCTCAATTGATAAGTTGATAGGTGTGAAATGAACTTATAGTATATATACTTTACTATAGAATAGAGATTACTTACTCTCTTTTCAGTATTAGTAAAAAAATCTGTAAAATGTAACGACATCATTAAGTGCACACAATGCTTGCATGAAAAACCTTTTAAGTTCAATGATCTATAATGTATCTTACATTTGTCCTTATAATAAACAACATTACATTGCCAGTTTTATGACAATACCACTTATGCTTAAAAAATATATTTTAAAAATATTATACATAATGATTTTCTGTAGCGAATAACTATTAAGCGTGTTTGTTATTAAGCTAAGAGAATCTACTCAGCATTCCATTGATTCATCGTGCGGATGCCTATCGTGTTGTCAGATGAGGAGGTCAGAGCCGTTGCCTGGGACTTGCGACACGAGAGCAGGTTTAAGGAGCCTCTGTAAATGCGTAAAAACATTCACCTGAATTGTCTGAACTCCTCTCAATACCTTACCAAAGAACGTCTTATACTTAAAGAAACTTATACTTAAGCATGTTGCTTAACATTGATCGTATAATAAAAGCCTAAACTAAAAATACCGATTAATTCATCGAGACGCCAGCGATCATTCATTCGCAATGAAATATGTGACCGTCAAGCTCTACAATACGTAACAAAACATACATAGCGGACGTGCTACCACATCAATGGGTGTCTCTGTACACATTACCATAGAATATGCCATATTATCTGGTAAACACCGTAGACATTACGAATATAAGTAACAATTAACATTCTAAAGCCATATTTCATCCAATTTTGGTAAATAACTGAGCAAGCTAGTAAACGACTCTGAGCGGCGGGTTGCGCTAAAATGCGCACGAGTGGGGCCCCTGACCTTGCGCCACACCCCGCGCCCCGCGACCCGCGCCCGCCTCTAGCCACGCCACTCGCTCTACTAGTGGGAAAAGGTCTTTATCCCTTTTCGATTTGCAATCATTATACTATATTATATTAATTAATAAATATACTTATATAGTATCAATAATATATAAAGTATATATACATATATATATTTGTATACTATAGAGTTCGTGAACTGCGTAGTAGTAAATTCTGCGTTGTAGGTTTTTTGTATGTTGTTAGTTTTAAAGTACTTATAATACATGTTTAGTATGCGTCTCTATAAAAATTTTGTTTTGGCCTAGATATGTATATACAAGGTTATAATTTACTATAGACTACAGCTCTAGATGTATTCTAGAATCATAATAAGAGATATATCTATATATATATATATATATATATATATATATATATATATATATATATATGTAAATATTTTCGATTATCATGAAGGAATGTTTTATCGCTATATGCGAAATTAGGGTGACAGTGTCAATCATAAGAGTTCAAGATATCAGCTGTATATTATAAGTAAAAAATATTAACTCGCTCATACACTTTCTCTACATTCTTGTGTGTCTAATTATCCTCTATCATCAGGGGTTCAATTTCCACTCGAAGTGACTTAGATATTTTTAAAATACCTATTTTAATTCCTCAATGTTCTTAACTAAATTGCTAAGTGTCTTTGGTTAGCAATAAAGAAACACTAAAAAAATAGTATAATTAGTTCTAATTGTTAAATTCCGTCTTGACACGTTTCTAAGAACCTAGCTTCATTTTATAACATAAGTCTTCATTTGAGGCCGGTCATAGGGCAGACAGACGGGCGACAAGTTGTAGGTTCGATTTCAACTCGAGGAAATGAAATATTATATATTTTCATTCTCGCCCTGGTAACAAGGCAAAAGGTTGAGTTCCGCCACTCAACAAAGGACGGACACGGAACATTTTTTTAAGGGAACGGATTGTCTTAACATAATATTGTCAGATTTCCTCTGGCTACCCTGTGCTATGTGCTATATACGGGTACACCGTGAAGATAAAAAATATATATCATCAATCAAAAAAATGAATGCTAACTCAACCTAAACAGCTTATTAGGATCGGCGTCTGTAAGGCAAGCCGTCACTCAGTCTCTATTCGAATACAATTCTATTCACAATAGCTTATATTACCTAAAGACAGCGTATATTGGCCGCGTGCCCACTTATTCTAATGAGGGAGTCTTACGCCACAAGACACATCGTTACATCCATCATGGGAAGCTGAAGCAAGTTATTAATTGTAGACTTCGACTATCAACTATAAATCAATGATGGAATTATCTTTATATGTATATAAAGTTGTTGTTTGATCTAGTTTTATTAATATTAGCTATTGTGGTTTTATGTCTGTCTGTCTATGTGGTTAGTTGGAAATAACTTGAAATAGTGTGTGACATATTAAATAATGTGAGTCAGGAAGGTGGCTCTGACCGCACTAGGTTCCTATGCCTACCCTTCTTATAAAGATAGGTTGAAGCTAACGTTACTTGAAAGCTAATGTTCTCTTTATAATCGACGTAAACTGAATGAGATTCTCAATTCGACGCGTATATACGCGTATATACTCGTATATACAATTTTAATGTTTTCAATTGACTTTTTTTACTGAGCAGTTCTATGTTGATATTGTTTTCTAGGTAACCTTACCTACAAATCAGGCAGACCCTGGTAATAGCCGGGATTAATGCCAGGAAGAAGAAGACCTTGAAGGTACTATATGAATAATAACAAAAATATATGTACTCGTATATTCTACGTTTTACATCCACCCTATCAATTATGATGATTAAGAAAACATACAAAAAGCGTACAAAACAAACTACTTCCAGCGCGTATTATCTCATTACCGCTACGACAAGTGGGTTATAATTGAAATGTGGCTTATGTATGTAAATTGTAAATCATAAGCGTATCCTGCACGAGTCCTTGAGCGGAAGGATGCGTGTGGATTTGCTTTCCTTCGTGGTGTAGAAGTTATGGAAATAGTTTTATAATATATATATATTTATAGCAGGATAGAAGGAACCTGACAACATAATGCTAAGCCACTTCGTCCCCATTGAGACACTTCCGTTCTTCCCTTTCAGCCGAATTCTGAAGGCATTGCGTATTGAACTGACTCAACTTTGCCTAGTTACCAGAGCGAGGAAATAAAAATATATTTTTTAATTTCCTCGAGTGAGAATCGAACCCACAATCTGTTCCGCTTACAGAGGTGTGCCCCTGCGCAAAGACAAACCTATTCTTATATTAGATTTTAAATAAAAAAAATTCTTACGTCGTATTAATAGATTGTTACGCTCGCAATATTAGCTCCCTATAAAAAAAACGTTAGAACAATGGTACAAGAAGAAACGTTAAGTTAACGTTACGAAAGAGTTATTTTGTTATATATAATTGATGAAGTTATTTATATATAGATGATTAATCGAAAACTAGGGACCGGAAATGTCTTAAAGGGAAAGGAGTGTGACACTAGGTTCCTAGGTTCACTCTGCCCTGCTATGTGCAGGAAACTGTGTGAAGTTAAGAAAAAAATAAGTTGCAGCCCGCAACTGTAACTGCTTGGACATGGGAAATGTACGATATACGATATTAATCCTAGTGATTTTATATAATACATATATATAGATCATTTCAATTACAAATTCCAATCAGAAATACAAAGAAACCTTACATCTAAATTATACTATTGGAACCCTTAAAGCATTTCTATTTCAAGCAAAGACACTTCAGCAGAGCAACTGACTCCAAGCACAACGGTTGAGAGCTACATTCCTACTCGAGGAAATGACTGTCCTTCCCTCGCTATGGTAACGAGACAATGTGTAGCGTTGGGTTATGTAGGAACTTGAGGAACGCAGTGTCCTAACACTAGGTTCTCTTTGCCTATCCTGCTATATGCGACATGCAGCGTGAGTTGAAGTTTCGGCCATAGTCGTCCTTTTGATAGAGATGAGTGGAACTGCGACAGTACGAGTGTATATGCCCTAAAGAGGCCGCCAATATTTTTTACTGGGTTTTGCTAAAAATGTTTGTGGCGTAGTAGCGATAATCAAGGCCAATGCTTTAAACCTAATGAATTGTGTTAAAAGAGATTTCACATTTTGCACTTTATTAGTCAGTATGTTTATTTATACGCCGCTTAGTGCGGGTTCTATTCCAATTTGGTGTAAAATTTCAACTTAGAAGTGTATGTAGAGACGATGTAGAGACAAACAACTCGATTCCAAGAACATTCAATGTAATAAAAACCTGTTTATAACGAGTACGTTGTATGAATCACCGCAAGAATCAAACCCACGATCACTCGCTAATGAATCATTTCATTAATTTACAAGAGATTTCTACAATCTAATAAGAATTCATAATTAAAATTAAATTCTACTTCAAATATTTAAAACTCGTGCTGAGATCGTGATAATAATAAGCGAATTCTCATCTGTAAAAGCTTCGCCGTTTATTTTCTTATTCCCTTTAGAAGGCTTCGCTAGAATACCTCAAAACAAAATGTTCTTCCGGTCGGGGGTAGCGTGACTCGGCTGCGTAATATGAACGTTATATCCTATTTTTATCTGCCTCAAAGAATAATCTTATCAAATTTTCCTTTCTGTTATTCGGTTTTTTTGTATATTTTTGGTGAAAATAAGTATAAGGCTTTGGACTAGTGAAAGTTACTTTTGTAAGTATGGGTTTTGTTTATTTGTTTTGTGAGATAAGGCACTCTATCTTCTCAAATTTTTCTGAACAACAAAGTTCAAGTCCGATTGTAAGCTCAACGGTCGGGGGTTCGATTCCCACTCGGGCATTTTGTTTTCTTTACACTGCTAATGAGAATTGAGCGGTGCGTATTAAACAGTGTCTTAACACTAGGTTCTATTCGTTCCCTATAATTCAAACAATTTTTAAGAATAATCAAAATAATGCATAACTTCATTCTTCTTGCCATCAACGAGTCAACATTTTGCCCAGTAGTATCCGACACCCGTAACTGGACCTGAGCTGATAAATCTATGATGAAAACAAACTCCTCCCATCCAGGTTTAAGAACAGTAATAGTTAGTTCTTTCTAAGTTTAAGTTTAATAATAGTATTATTTTGTTCTAAGCTTAAATTTTCTCTACTTTCTTTGTATGTAAAGATATTTCGTCATGTTCAATATCTAATCAAATTGAAAAAACTAAAACTTGTTATATGTAAAAATTGTTTTAAACCATAATCGAACTTACAATCATTATTCACAATCAGATATTAACCGACTGCGCTACAACATTTAACAAGTCCTCAATCACGAGGACGGTCAGAGTTCAAATTATTTTCGATGCGACAGATCGAGATACCTTTCGAAGAACGCTCACAAAACAGTTACTGCAAAATTGCTAATAAATATTAATGGGTGAGCTATTAACGTTGCATACCGAACTACAGTACCACATTAAATATTTATTGCTTATCCAAGGATGGCTTTTATGCTTTGCTAAGCCCAAATTGTATTGTGCACGCATCCGCCGTAGATCCTGTGGAGTTTGGTTAGCTGTATACTTTCGCTGACGCAAAAATTGTAGAGGATAATTGTAATTAATATTTATTGATAACTTCACTGAGCCTGAACTAACCTAGTCTTAGAATACCTCGTTCTTCCAATTTTCGAAATATTGCGTGTTGGTACCAAAGGGAGGAAATGAAAATACTTTTATGGGATGGGGAAAAAAACGAAATCTGTCGCGTTTGCAATCAGACGTTGTTCTGCTGTCCCAAGACGACCTCGAGAAAGAGCTTCGCTGCCTATAGAATTAATATTTAATCGATTTTCGTCATTTTACTACTGCTTTAGTATGTTATACAGGAGAAAGAAGTATGTACATTTTAATATTGAGATTTTTTCTTATAGTTATATAAAATAAATATTACGTTGTATTAAGTTTTTTTAGATTCACGCTGTATTCCGCATATAGTAAGGTAGACAGAAAGAATTTAGAGTAATGGCATTCTACTCTCCGCTTACTGTCCAAATCCGAGACACAATGTATTGATTTGAATATTACGAAAAGAGATGATCAGAGAAAGGAAGAATTTTACTGAAAAGGAACTTTAAATTTTAATAAATATATAATTGAATAAATAATCTATTAAATCTGAAAATTCAAAAAATATTTAAATATTAACTCTATAATAAAGTTAACTCTATAAAAAGTTAATTGTTAACTCAATAATTTTTCTCAAAATAACTTTCCAAGGTTTGTATAGAATCAATACAGATTGTTTGCTCCTAAGTAGACACGTGGACACGTGGAACCAAAGGCAATAGTAATTAAATTAACAACCTCCTGTTAAAGGAACCTTCGCGCGAAGTATCTTTGGAATGTTATCTTACCAGTTGTAGAGCAATGTGGGGTTTTGTGTTAATAAGTAAATGTATTTTATATGTTGTTTTTTAACTTCTTGGGAACTTGGGATCCTGGAGTTAAGACT
>DWNA01000246.1:0-29372 GCA_018249835.1 Heliconius besckei | reverse complement strand
CAAGAATATTTAGAGGATAAAGATGTATGGAATTAATGTCTATTGAATGTCAGGCAGGATAGCTGCCAGCTAATGTAATAGTAAAGTATACCATTCACTTTAAAAAGAGCAACTGTTGAGTTTCTTGAAGGCTCTTCTCAGCAGAACTGCCTTCCGAACCGGTGGTAGCTTTTTGTTGACATGTACATTCGACGATTCAAAAGTGCTTATAAGGTTTATTTGAATAAAGAATATTTTGAATTTGAATTTGAATATAATATTAAGTTCAGAAAAGGGTTTTTGGGAATTCTAGTCCCTATGGTTGGTTTTTGTTTGCAATTAAATTCAACAAATATAAACACATATGATTTTCGTATGTGTGCTTTGTAGTCTCCCGCCATATTTTTTTATATTCATAGGGTCTTTAACGGTCCCCAAATATTCGTAATTGGTTGTTGCCATTTTCAATTGCTATAAATTTTATGATTACGCAACTTAAAATAATTATTTTTGTAAAGTCAATTGGAATGAAACTAAAATTTTTACATATTTCAATTTTGAAGTTCTTATGCGTTTAATTATTGAGTTTCTTAAATTATTAATAAGTTTTTATATATTTAAGTAGTAGGTATACAGCAAATGACCTTGAAATTATTGGGACAGCCCTTATGCATCTGGGGCAATATAGCAGTTGAGAAAAATGTTAAATGTCTGCCAGTGCGGGTGGCGCGGGGGATTGTGCATGCGCTTTAAGTTTAGCAGTATCGATCTCTGTAACCCTCACCAGCGGCCGGTGCGCGCGCCAGGGACGCGCGGGCTGGGGGGACGTCCGAGGGCGCGAGCTCGCCCCGGGCCCTCAGATTACGTAACGCACACGCACAGGACGGCGCACAAACAATGTGATTATATTTTACTTCATTTTTTTTGTACTATTTTAGATTATACAATTTTTAGAAGTAGTATCGTGATATTATCTAGTGGTCGCGCGACTAATTTTTATTTTCAACTCCTTTTGATGTGTAGTTTAGATATGTCGACACATTTCCGCAATTACAATGCTAGCAATTTAAGATAAAAAGTAATATGTTAAAGTGGCCTAATTTACTAGTATACTTATAATATACTGTATAATAAAATGAGATCTCACAATTCGTCGCTATCAGAAGAATTACAATAAAATATTTAGTGGAGCATTTATTGATTTAACTAGACCGATAACATTACCCGGGAAAAATGAATACAAGAAGAATCAAGATTTACAATGAAATGAAGAAAAAAACATCATGAAAATTTAATATAAATTTTCAACTGTATTGTTCTATTGTATTTTTTACAAGACAGCAAATCCCGTTTTGCTCAAAAATGAATGGTAAGCATTTTTATATTTTCAATAATTTTCTTAATTTTCGTTTTTACACACATTGTTTTTTACTTAATTTAGATACATAGTTCCACCATTTTTCTTTATTAGCACTTAGCTTCCCGGCCACGACTTTGTCTGTGGGGTTTTTGATTTTCGCATAACATTTCTCCTGGCAAAGAATTAACCTACAGTCCAGAAAAATCAATAAATATATATCTTTTTTACTAATTACGAATATTAATTTAAAATGACAAGTTTCTCTCGTCACAAAAGTACACTATTTCATACAATCATTTGCTTCTTTTATTCAAATACCGTTAAAAATAAATTAAAAATCAATTAAATAATATTATCGAAATATCTTTGTGGATTTTACGCTGCGGTTGTAATTCTTATATTTTAAAACCTCGTATGGGTTGAGATAGAGGGGACATCCTTGAGATGAAGGAAAAGGCTGAATAAAATTAACGTAAAATATTATATTTTATTTCCTCGTAATATAAAACTAATTCTTAATGCATCTTTAGCTGATTAATATTAAGGCAACAATTGACGTCACATTCAGTAGGTCAGTACACAGTAGAGAACAAAATAAGTAGGGTCGTAAGTAGACTAATAAAGGTATTTATATTGAAATATTAAATTTAGGATAGATCTATAAATTGGTGGTTAAAAGTATAAACTATTAATATTCACTACATAGTACCACCTACATATATAAATCTCAAGTGATAACTAGTCTTTAGTTTAAGTAGCTATTAATGCGCAGGCGCACAGTTGAACTGCAAACGTAGAGTCGATACAGCGCGTTAGTTGCTGCCGCCGGCGCAAGCGCCGGGAAAACTATTTCCGTGATTTCCAAATACGTAATTCCTACTATTAAATTAAATATATATTTTTAAATACTTTGATCTACAAAAATACGCTATATCATGCAGTTTAAATAATAGTATAACAACACGGTGAAAAACAATTATCCAATTACTTCGTGAGAATATATGTAATTTATATCGAAATGGAAAAAACATACGCAATTTTAGATATAAATATCTGTGACAAGGAATCAGAGAAGACAGATAATGATGATATTATAAAGAAGATGCCTTTAGCGACTGTGATAAAAATTCGTAAGTTTGCATATCATCTTTATAACATTGATTTTCACCTTTATACCTACATTTATTTATGTAATTCTAGAAATTATGTCTAATTGTTAAATAATTTTGTGAATTGATTATATTCAGTAGGAACCAACTTTATATAAATAAAGTTATAGACGTTCCTTTGATGTAGGTATGTCATGTTTATCAGATCATCGATTGTTATGAAAACATCTATGGGTTGAAGTATAAATTTTCTTGAATAGTAAATAACAATAGTGTTTCTTTCGAGTTCAATTACTAGTCGAGTGAGAAAAATAACGAGGTCTTTTATCTATTAAGATCGTGCGAATTGTGAGTGGGTGCTGTCCTAATTTCAAACGATGAATTTTTTACCTTCTTTAATTAACATTCACGTGTCGTAATAGAATATAATGTGTAGGCACATATGACAGCCATTAATAAATGAATTTAAAAAAAAAACATTTTTATTACAAAACATGAATATTTTAATAATGCTACAGTTGTTGGTTCATACAAAAAATATTTGTATACTAATACATCGACAACACAACATTGTACGTTGATGAGCACGTATAGCGTTTCCGCTCGTTGTCCTCAATGTTTGATGCGCACGCGCTGCGTCCCTGGGCCCTGGTATTCAGGAACTCGTCGTGTTCCACTCCGCTGCGCCCACTGCACTCAGACTCTGAACTAGCATCAACACAAAAGAACAACATTTGCAGGGCCAATTTTCCCAGCTCGCTTCCACGTCTTATACATTCAAGCTACTCAATATAGCTGCTATTGTCTAAAGGATGTCGCCGAGTTATACTTCCGCATTGATTGACGATAGTAAAATATGAAAAGAACACTAGCTCAAGCATATACTCATATATAACTATTATTATTTTTTGTACTCAAAATCTTTAAATGAAATTTTAAACCAATAATATATAACTTATTCATCTATTTACAATTTAAATTAATATTTTGAAAATATTGGAACTAACTAAGACACTTTGTCGACAGAACGAGATCGTGGTGAACGTGATTATATAGGATTTGCCACTCTACCAGAGCAGGTACACCGAAAATCTGTGAAAAGGGGTTTTGACTTCACACTCATGGTTGTTGGAGAGTCAGGGCTCGGCAAATCCACTTTGATTAATAGTCTTTTTCTTGGAGACCTTTACAAAAATAGAAAAATACCCGACGTTCAAGGTATATTTCAAATCATAATATAAATGATCATAAACTATGTTGCTTTCATATTTATTACTTTCTTTTCATTATTCAAATAGATAGAATTGAAAAAACTACTACGATAGAAAAGAAGACAATGGAAATAGAGGAACGCGGGGTAAAACTCCGACTTACGATAGTTGACACACCAGGATTTGGAGATGCAATAAACTGTGAGGATTCTTGGCGCGTTTGCTCTGCCTACGTAGATGAACAATTCCGTCAGTATTTCACTGACGAGAGTGGTCTTAATCGAAGGCATATGCAAGATAACAGAGTACATTGTTGCCTTTACTTCGTACCACCATGGGCTCATAGGTAAGAAAAGTCAACATGTTATTAAGAGATGAAGCTCTTAATGTAGTGTCTCTCATTAGATACTTATTTATAAATAAACCAAAAAAATAATAATTAACAAGGTAAGATATACCGATTTCTCCTTACAAAGTATATTGTTTTGTACAACTAGGACTCTATATCTTTAACTTATTAACACAATATAATATGTACCTACGTACATATCTAATACATATTAACAAAACAATTATTTCTTAGTGGTTACCATGTTAGTAGTATAGTAACTAAAAAGATATAATTTTTGTCATTTAGTTCGCTTATGATCAATAAACTCTTATTGCGTTAATACGTTTTACAGCTCTGTGATAGAGCTCGACAGCAATTCGATTGATTCATAATCAGTATAAATGTCCCATAAATACTTACATTATTCGTTATTAATTCTCTAATAAAGCCTCCGTAATAGTACATGTTTTATTTTAAGCACAGACAGAATCTAGAAACAGTTTTGTATTTTCCACTTATCGACCATCTACAGATCTACAGATCGGACATTGGCATTTAACGTCAAAACAAACGAATAATCGGGAAATTCAGTGTAACATTGACAAATTTTCCTTAAAAACAAACGTAACTATTTAATTTTTGGTTTGATAATAACAATAGTGTTTATTTCATATTATTTGTTTTCATTAGTCTTCGTCAAGTGGATTTGGAGATGATGCGACGACTGCACCGAAAAGTAAATATCGTTGTTGTGATCGCGAAAGCTGATTCCCTTACCGCAGTCGAGATTCGAAGATTAAAAACACGCATACTGAATGATCTTGAGGAACATCAAATACAGGTGAAAAGAGAATTAACTTGCTTTTATCTAATAGACATTACATAAAATAATTAAAATAAAAACGGCCGCTGTGAAGATATTCTAAAAGGAAAGTTGTATTACAGTTTGTAATGTTTTTCTAAATATTTTGATAGGTATATCAGTTCCCAGAGTGTGACAGTGATGAAGATGAAGAATTTAAGCAACAAGACCGTGAACTTAAGGCTGCGGCACCTTTTGCAGTTGTAGCTTCTGATACGGTATTGGAGGTGGGAGGGAAACGCGTGAGGGGCCGACAATATCCTTGGGGAATTGTAGATGGTAAATTTAATATTTAATACAGTTTTATACTTTTATTTAATAAATATATAATTTTATTAGCGGCCCGCCCGCGGCTTCGCCTGCGTGAACTACGTTATTATTAATTTCTGTCTCCATGAGTACCTACGTCCTATAAGTGACGTCCATGCAAAATTTGAGACTCCTAGCGTTTGTAGTAACCCCGAAAACAACCCCTTAGGAGTGAATAATCTATATTAACCACTATGTTATAATTTTAATTCCTACATGTTAAAAACGTTGAGAAGGGTAGTGATAGAGAGGTTAAATTTTATTAATGACTTAAAAAATGTTATCTCTGAGAATATGGAATAGACTCTAGATAAATAAAATTTTGCTATCACTTTAATACACACTTTGTTTTGTTTTGTTTTACACACACACAATTCTGCATTATCACTTCTCTCTTCTCTCGTATTTCCTTACAACATAAAGCTTACCTAGCTTGTTTGATGTACCTACCTTGATTGTATGTCTAACTAATTAATATTATACGCAGTAATTAGTAATATACGCAGCAACTGTCGTTACATGAAGTAGTAAGTAAGCAACAAAATAAATAGAGTCGTATTCGGAGATTCTTCAGATATAGTTAAGTTGGAGTATTTATTTAAACTTCGAGTGTTCGATAAATGTATAAAATTAACGTACAAATTGTTGTAACGACATATTATTAGTTTACATTTTTCAGCACCTATATAGGAAATCTCAAGGGATTGTAATATTAAATAGAGATATTTTACAGTGTTGTCTTATGCATATGTTTGCAAAATTTGGGGCTGAGTTTGATATATTATGAAATTATTTTGGTAACATTATGCTAATAAATACAATATTTTCTAGTGGAAAATCCTCGGCATTCCGACTTTACAAAATTAAGGACGATGTTGATATCCACACATATGCAGGACTTGAAGGACGTGACTCAAGACGTACACTACGAGAACTTCCGAGCTCAGTGTATCTCGCAAATATCCCAACATGCTATGCGAGAAAGAGGGTTGGTAATTTTTTTTAATTTTGGTATTACTTCTTAATTGCCTAACATTCAATACAGCTCTGTAATTAAATGTATTAATTTGTGTTTTGTAATACAATTATTAAAAAAATCTTGGTAGATCGAAGTAGACATTAAAAAAAACTAAAATAAAAAAATACAATTGATTACAGAAAATTGAAGAGAGATTCAATGGGGAACAATGCCGATGTCGTTTTCACGGATACGGATAGATTACTATTGCAAAAAGACGAGGAGGTATGTACCTATATTTCTCATATTTTTATGTTGTATTTTTTACACTATAGTGATGCCTAATTTAGGCTATTATTTAAAAGTATTCTACAAAAATAATTTCAATATGGTAGAATAGTATTTTAAATATATTTGAAAACTTATCAGGGGCTCAAGTCAAGATGTAATGCTTATAATTATTCTATTATCTTTAACAATACCTACTTAATAAATATGTATTTATGTTTTTGTAATTTTCGCGGCATGTAGGCCTACCATGGACTTCGTATGTACTTAATCCCAGTAAACTAAACGAAAAACAACATGCATGGTTTTCTTTAAGGATTTACATCCTTTTATAAATTACGTCGATATAGAGTAGAATTTATACAGTTCTTTCAGTAGGTTTACTTACATGTAGGTACATTTTGAAATAATACGCGCATGGTCAAACTTAATGAGGTCATGTTCATGTCAATTAAGTTATTTCATTTGTCTATGCATGTACCTTACATTACACAACATTAATTTTATGTGAAAAATATTTTTCTTTGCATAAAGGAATTAGTAAATTTGACGTACCTACATTATTCATATTTTCAATTATTTTCTTTCTCTTAAGGAGAGAATATAATTCTATACTTACATAACAATAAATAAATTCCCGATATAGTCTGATATGACAGTGACAGTACAAATACTAAGAATTATAATAGGTAAATATCAGAGTCTGACGTTATCCTGGTAAAAAAAAGATTTTAAATACAATTTATTCTCTTTGCAGGCTTGAAATTCCTAATTTACGAATATTTTTACGGTAGCTCGAACATACAAGTATCTCGAGAAATTTCGCGAGAAAAATTATGAACTAACGGGTTTTAAAATCTTACGCTACCATATACAAAGCGCGTGAACTTAATTTAAATACCTACCTAATTAATATTTATTTTATTAAGAGATACAATCAGCTTACCTAGCTTTATGTTATAAGGAAATACTAGAAAGGGATAATGTACCAAAAAATCCTTATTTTAAAAGATTAAAAAATTTAAGGTCACAAAAATTTTCCGCCTCTATCTCTTCAGAAAGATAATTCGATAATATTTCTTAATCTACGATTAAGGAAGTTAAGCAAACTGTGAAAGAAACACGATTTCTTTTTATTAATTGCCTCTTAATCTCATCAAATATTATCAATAAAACAATTTTACAATGTTATTCTTACATTCAATATTTCATAACATATGACAAATAGATATATCTTTTGTCAATTCATATATGTTGGTAGGTATATCTTAACTTGACACAGTCATGTAGGTCATATTAGTTGTAGGTAGGTATATGAAACATTATTAATAGAAAATGTTTAAAAGTCCCTCATCACAATATAACAAGTGAATAGTATTTAAAAATTGTAACTATAGCGTAAGCCATTTTAGGTGCATGTATGAAATGAACCCTACGTGTTTATATAAAATATATTAACCTCAGTTTACCAATTTCAGATACGACGTATGCAGGACATGTTAACTCAAATGCAAGAAAAACTCAAAGCTTCCGATAAGAAACACGACAGTATTATTGATGTATAGAATATAGACTGCAAAAAGTAGTTTAGAAATAAAACGATTTTATAGTTGTAATCTATAGTAAATTGAAAAATTCCAAGAATTTAAGTTACTGTAGTATGTTAATTAATTCACCTAAATCTAAAATAAGAAAAGTAATGTTAATATACAGATTACATTCCATAGGCGAGTATGCAACTTGCACTTGTTTCCGATTTTCACAATGAGCGTAACATTTTTATAATTTTACTTAACATTAACATACTGTTATGCATTTTAAAAACCTAAGAAATGGAAGAACGAAGTATGAAGTTGCTATGTTTGCTCTTCAATTCAGAGGTAGAGTTCTAAGAAAACACACATTGTCAACAATATTTAATTTATTTTGTCTTTACCTTGCTTAACGAGATTAATATTTACATTTTTTTAGCTAGATTTGTAGGTGAATATATCACAGTTTTACACAGTTTAATTTAAAGTGTTAAATGTTGTTGTGCTGTCATTTTGAGATATATTTCAACAAAATACAAGATCGCATGTGAAAATAAGCCCTTTATAGTACCTTATACTTTTGGTTCGAAATTAATGTAACAAATAAAAGGAAAAAGAATCGTTTGAAAGTTTGATGTATGATGAAAAGTTTGATGTACCTACAGAAATACAGCCTATCTTTCATTTTTGTAATTTCCCTCGATTTTTATATTTTATTATATCAGTCACATATTTTTTACTAAACAAGTATATGCATTTTTCACAAAGATATACCAAAGTTTATAATTCATAATAATTTTGTAATAATTTTATTATACTTAGTAAATTGAAACTTTACACTTATTGATTTTATTTTATTCCCTTTCCTCTTTCTTCTAAATAGTGCGCCAATGTAAATAATATTAATATGTTATTATGGAACGACATATGTATTTAATCACATACCTACTTATGACTTGTCGCAAATACGACAGAACCACTTCTTAATCTATAAATCGCATTTCCAACTCCGGTGCACCAAACCACCAGTAAATAAATAATCGTATCGTTCAAGCAGGTAAAACTGAGTAATAAATCTGATGCAAAAGTAATTGCGCAAGCAAACGAATGAAATTTTGCGTTATTACGCGAAAACCCAAATAAAATTTCGCGTAGTAAGAGGTTTGTGATATTTTGTTATTTTGTTGTGATGTTCCTTTTTTACAAATGCTATCAATATATAATTATTGTATAATAATCGATTAGTATAAAAGCACTTTTTACCGTTTGGTAAATGTTAGACCAGAATTACTTCGATTGTTTTGAACAAAAAACTAACTTCTGCCGTATCCCATTATCAGAACCTAACCAAACATTCATTAAACTACCCTTGAAAAGTATCCAATAAAAAAAGAATCATCGAAATTGGTGATATTTTATTGTAGCGTGATATTGAGTTATTTATCCATTTGTTGCGCACTTAATACAAATTTAAGATTTATGTGACGCACTACCTTTCAAATAAAAATAATAATTAAAATAGATTCACTCAGTCAAAAGTTATGAAGTAACAAACATATAAAAAAGTACAGTCGAATTGATAACCTCCTGCTTACGAAAATCGGTTAAAAATGTCTATCCACATTTAAGAGTAATTTCTAAACGAATATATATATAATCTATCACCCAATTTATATACAATATTTAATCTGTGGGTGTGGATACAAAATTAAGACTGGAGATTGAAAAATAATGACATTTGTTAAAGTACTTTAGAATATTAATAGTAGTAGAATACCATAAATCGAAATTCATTTCATAAATTGTATAAATAATTAATATTTTTATGCCGTAATAATATGTTCCAGTATTAGAATATATAAAAATATAATGGCGGACCGTGATTTATCTTTAGGTCCTCGAGAAGGAGTAACGTACCCTATGAAAGTACAGTACTGTGGCAATTGTTCTATGCCCATCGAATATTGCGAGTATTATCCTGAGTATGATAAATGTAAGCAATGGCTAGAAAAAAACTTGCCAACAGAATTTGAAAAAGTAAAAATTGGTAAGTATAAAAATATAAAAACTATACATGCTCCATTCATATTCAAAGGTTATAATAATATTGATTCTTATTATTTCAGATGAAGACGATAATGGCGGTGGTGAAGAAGAAAAAAAACGACAGAAACGAGGCGGAAAGGGTATGCTTAAGTCAAAGAAAAAAGAAGATGTCCCAAAGCTTGTGCAAGTCTCCCGAGCACCCCGTGGCAAAAAGAAGTCTGTCACAGTTGTATCAGGATTAAGCACTTTTGGTAATTGTTTAATTAAAAATATGCAATTAAAAAAGAGACATTAATATAACATAATAAATGCATCTATAGGTTTACGATTATCACTTAATATATATATTTTTTCAGATATTGACTTAAAGGTAGCTGCAAAATTTTTTGGAACTAAATTTGCCTGTGGTTCATCAGTAACAGGAGATGATGAAATAGTTATTCAAGGTGATGTAAAAGATGATTTATTCGATGTGATTCCAGAAAAATGGCCTGAGGTATAAATAGTCTTAAATTTTTATAATTTTAGTACAATATTCATCTTATAGAATTATGTTATGAACCATGCACAATTTTATTTCCAGATTGACGAAGATAGTATTGAAGACTTAGGAGATCAGAAGAGATAGTCATTATTGTACAAAAACTGTCAATAAATAATATCTACTTGTGCTTCATAAACTTTATGTGACAATGACTATTGTATGTTTTTTATTCATGTGAAATAGAAAAAGAATTACATATTTTTTTATTTATTTTCACCAATAATCTAAAATAAAATATGAAAAGAAAACAGCGCCACCTATTCAATAAAACCTAAAAGTAACTAATATTACTTGTCAATTTTAACAACATGAGGAGGGCGTTGTTTCGCACCTTAATTCAATTTGTGTATTATAAATTACGTATAGGTTATTGCAATCTAAGAAAACATTATTTACAATATTAAATAAATTATTATTGTGTAACACATTTTAAATTCAAAGTACATGTTATTCACAGCATGCAATATTTTTGTTGTTTATTATTTTGTAATGGTAACACAGTCTTAACTTTGCAAAATCAAACACAACATAACACAAAATAAAATCACTTATACGTTTTGCGTTCATTGTACATAGTGTTTTGGTAGAGATAAAATGTTGCAGTAGTGTTGTTTACATATAGTGCTAAAATTGTAAATGGAAGCTTGTAGGAAGTGATTAGGGCTCAACATCAGAATGTAGCGCTTAGTCAAGTTCCAAAAAACGAGATTCAAAAATTTAGTATCGATCTTTGTCTTTATATAAAGTGTGAAATATAATAAACTAAAAATGTCAGTGGTTAAGGGAAAAGCTTTAATGAAAATGGAAGTAATCCAAGTTGGCGAATATGAATTTACCAAACAAGATATAATAGGCCATGGAGCCTTCGCCATGGTGTACAAAGGAAGGAAAAGAAAGGTATACTTATTGATGTCATTGCGTTGTTCCGTGTCTAATTAACGGCGAAGAATCGTAATTCCTCATGTTTCAAACAAACTGAGAACTTTATTTTGGCTACCTGCAATATTGATTTGTTTTAACGTGGGTGTTGTAAATTGTAAACGTCACATCAATTGACGCTGGTTTTAATGACCAATGAAGCAATCTCAGAATTTATTAGCATGGCTTTTTATTGTGCCACACTTATTTATATCTTTTTCCAAATATTTATAAACACAAGAATATTTTTAATTTGAATATATAATATTAGTCTATCTTTAATTTTGTATATATATTATACTTGGCATGGCTTAGTATTGTTTGTATACAAATATGCATTAAATTATTGCAACAAGATACAACAACTTACTATGAATCTTTGTTGTTAGAAACACAGTCATGACAGAAAAAAATGTACACACTTGTCTTTTATTTTTTGTGTAAAATATTATATTTCAGGTCAACAAATACTTTTTTCAATTGTACAGAAACAATATACAGTTAGTTAGCTAATAAAATAAGAAAATCTCTAGATTTAATGATGAATGAAAATATCTATTTTAATATACATTCCCATTTTCATATATAGTTTTATAAAACAAAAAGTATCTTGTTACTTATACCATTAATTATGTTATTACTCATGCACTTAAATGGTAATGAGTAGTGCATTAGGTATACAATTGTCTTTATACAATATTGTCCATGTTAATTATAGATAATAGTCTATATAGTTAATAACAAATTAATGTTTGTTTATTGTTGAACCCAACATTTTAAATGATTGTATTTAAATCCTTCAAGTTTATTTTAAAATTTCTTTAAACTACTCCTTTTTAATCCTTTCTACCACTATTCAATATTAGATAACATAATTAATATTTTTGTTAATTTATTAAAAAAGAGGCTTCTATACTAAGTGTAGGCTTTAGAGTTCTCTTAGCTTGAGGCTAGTCATAACACAGGGGCACAAGTGTCACTTTAAACATGACATAATGTGGGTTTGATTCCCACATGAGGAAATTGAAAAGTCCAATATTTTATTTTCTTCGAGTCAGCATATCTGGCTTTAAATGAAACGTTATGGTTTTTATCCTTACTCAGGGGAAAGTAATATCATTATTTCCCCACTTAAGTAAAATGAACTGTGGTGTTGAGTTCCACTACTAAATGAGCAATGTCGCCAATTCAGGTGGAAAGTGAAATGCGACTATAAATACAGCATAAAACTGGAAGTTAAATTTTATATATTCTTACTTTTATCTTAAATTATGTATGGACTTATCCATTTCTTTTGATTTTACCCTACTGATAGATACTAAAAAATATATTTTGCCCTATAAACTTTATACTACACAAACTGCTAAAAACCATTATTCTATTTTATGATAATGCCACTCCCGACAGTTTGCATGTGGTATTTAATGAACTGTTTGTTGTAACTAGCAATCTTAAGCTATCCTTGCTCTACTCAAACTTTGAAAGGTAAAAAAAATAAATTGCATTTACAGCGTTAAGCTTTTAAATTATGTTCAAGAAATACATAAATAACGCACATTTTGGATCAAATAAAAGAGATCATAGATATTTTTAGACTTCTTATTTTCTGCTTTACATAGGGTAAATAGAAAGAACCTACAGTTTAAGATGTTTAATTTCCCAATAATGTTGTGGTGCTACTACCAATAGGTGCCAAAACTAATTGCCGCATTTTATCTGACGCGAGACAAAAAATATAAAATATTCAATACAACTATTGCGTTTACATTTTGACACTTCCTCAATAAAAAAAAGGGCCCAAAAATAGATACAAAATGTATACTATATCTTATGATGATCTTAGTAATTTACATAAAAAAATATTTATTTTAGTCATACGGTAGTTGTTTTAGGAGTTCAGTTTCAACTCTTTGTGCAAATAAAATATACGAACGAGACAATGCGTCGCTGCACAATACGACACGCGCCGTGCGCCCCAAGGGCACTCTATCATAGACACGTGTGGACCTAAAGATCACCTACATATATCACTATATCTACACATTCTAAATAGCATGCATCTAAAATTATAGGTGTCGAGCATCCGCGATATAGTGTTATAAGTTTTAATATTAGTCATCAAAAGTCAATATTAACATTAAGAGTATCCAAACCCAAATTTTTGACATCAAAATACGCAAACTTCTAAATAGTTGTTGTATGGTGCTTAAACTAGTAGAAAGGGAAGAACATTATGAAATTAGGTCAAATTGTAATCGTTGCACGAACGAACCTATGGTGTGGAATGTAGAACGTTCTAATGTTAGCCCAACGATTGCGCACCACTAGCTTCCCCTGGAATATGAGCAAATAAAGTATGCTTGCGAGAATGCCAGTTAAATATACCCTTAGACTAAACAAGATTATTTCAAATTAACGTACTCCAAAGAAAGACAATTTGTAGTATAATTTAATTTATACTGCGTACATATAGGAGTATATAATAATATTTTAAGTAAATCTACAAAATTATTTAATAGGTACGTACTTGAGTATGCGAATATTCAAAATTCTTACTGAATAAACAGAAAAAATAAAACCCAATTGTTTAAAATGTTGTTAAAAGTAATACTAGTTCCAACTATACCAATGAAATAGTTTGATAATCGATACACACGTAAAAAGTTAAATAGAAAGATGAACAGTCGGAACCCGTTTAAATATTACGAGGCTCCTGTTAAGTTTTAACTGGTTTGTGAATAAGTCCCGATTCGTCTTCTATTTCATTATACTTGACATAATACCTCAGTTTGTAACCCGCATATAGCGAAACTTTCCACCAAATTGTTCGAGACATTGGTGATGAGTAGCGGAACTCAACACCAACTCCCATGGTAGCAGAGCATAAAAAACCATTAATAAATAATAATTCACGACAACAACACGATGGGGATCGAACCTACAACCGCGGCCTTAGAGTCACACCCTTGTGCTCCTACGCCACGACGGCCTCAATGCAGCGGGACCGGGACATAGTTCGTCCAAAAAATGGCTTTTTAATTAAAGTAACGTCAGTAAGGGCTCCAAGTATGTATCTGCCTGTTTTATTAAAATTATAGCTTATTCCAAACCAAACAAGCTCAACCAAAAAGGGTATAAAAAATCTACACAAAATTATGTTCTTTTTATATATTTATGTGTTTCTGATTACTTCTTCCTGTTAATCACGTAACGAGTTTCCGTTATGTTTTCAATATAATATCTACTTTTCATTTCATATTTTTTATTAACGTGAATTCGTAATAAACATTAATCCGTACGTTGGTCATTAAAGCGTATCTTATTAATAATAACTTCTTAATTTGCCAGTCCAATTTGACAAAATAATTCTTTATAATAGGCTATGAAAATATAGAAAATGCATTATTACTAGAGATGCGCCGAATGGTGGTTTGACCGAATAATCGAATATCGAATACTATTCGGTTTAAACTTTACCGAACCGGATATTCGGCCGAATTATTCGGTTTACGATTTCTTTGTTATTTTGTCGCGTAACACAGGTTTTAACATGTATGTCACCTGTCATAGCCAGCTAGATAACGAGCGGGCCGTACCTCACCGCCTCCCGGAACGAAATTTTAAAAATTATCCAAATGTACTAGAAACTGCCTATCAACATTGTTGGACCCTCTATTTCGAATTAGATTTTCTGCTCCAGAAAATTGTGAGCTGGAACTATGACAAACAGGGAAGGACCTCTACAATATATTACATTTTTTACAAGGAATCTCATGTGCTGTTTTGGAACTTCCATGTTGATATGACTTGGGTACCTTCAAAAAGGCTCCTTTATCTCCACCTTAAAAGCCGGCAACGCACCTATAGCTCTTCTGATGTCATGGGTCCGGTCGAGGTCGTGGGTAGCGGTGGTCCATTACTATCAGGTGACCCGTACACTTGTTTCTATGTCTTTTTCCACAAAAAAGTATTTCTGGTAATAGTGTGTATAACGAACGACTATTTTCGAAAACAAGGAACTTATATGTAGAAAAATGCAACAGACTGGAAAGGGACGGAAGCTTGGTATTCAGCACCATAATTTACCATTAATTAATTAAAAATAGTACAATATCGATGGGTCCTATGTATATGGGCCAAACTTATAATTTGGCAATATTGACTTTTTTATGCCAAACGCATTCTATCGATATAATTTATCAGGTCAGCTATTAAAAAATAGAAATTTCTGCACAGAAACAGGACTTTTTGTGCCAACATAAGGGCCTATGTAACATTCATTTAAACGTACAAGGGCCAAATAGCCATTTGAGACTTCTACGCGGGGCATTTCAACAAATTTATTAATGTTTGGTGCCAATCAGCCAGTTTGACACTTATACGCTAAACAGAGCACTGATTGCACTATGTTCACTGCAAAAGCTTATTATTGTGCTTGTTATGTTCGTTATAAGATAAATAACAGAACATGTCTCTTTTTCACGAATTATGAGATAGAACGGCCAAAGAGGTAAATTGGCCTTTTTAGAGTGTTTTTAGAAAAGAATAAATATAACAAAATCTAACGTATAACATTGTGCAGTAAAAAAATTAAGATAAATATAAATAAAATATTACCGTATATATAAAGAGTATAGGTGTCTTAGCTGATAAGCAAAGTTTCGTTTTCTTTAGATTTACCAAAATAAAATTATAGCAAATTTTAACTTTAGGAGCCATAGATATGTACCTTTCTTTCTGATCTACGAGGGGCGTTCAATATATTTTTGGTATCAGCACTGAAAAACACAAATTTTACTCATTTGACTCATAATAATAACTTAAATCTTACATAAGACGTTCTATATTTCATTTCTACTGTGTCGTGTAGATAAGTAAATAAAATTACTCGAACCGAATATATTCGGCGCCATAGCCGAATAATTGGGCCGAATATTGAATATTGAAAAACATGCCGAATACACCGAATACCAAACGAATATTCGGCGCATCTCTAATTATTACGTATTTACTGAAAGTTACGTGATAGACAAATATTTTAATATTTAATGTTATTGTTCCCAGAATCCGTCACAATCAGTAGCCGTGAAAGTCGTTACAAAGAAAGGTATCCAAAAAGCGTCAGAAATCCTTGTCAAGGAAATCAAAATCCTTCGTGAGCTGACGGCACTGCACCATACAAATCTTGTGGCGATGCACGACTGCATGGACAGCCCTTCTTACGTATATGTGGTCATGGAGGTAAGTGTTAATATTAGATCAATGTTTATTTAATTTTTCACTATAAATAGCCATACTATTTGTTTAAGTACGGAAACCTTTCATGTACGTTGCATAAACATTGCATTATAATGGAAGCTATCAAATATAATGGTTATTTCCTATTAAGATATAGACTACAATTCAAACAGTTATAAGTTTATTTTTTTTAATTTTATAACTTTATTTTTACTTATAAATTTAAAGTTTCATATAATTTAAATATTATGTTACGAAATTAATAGGCAAGTCAAAAGATTGGACGTGTCGATGATAAAAATTTTATATACTAAATGTCGAAAGAATATATAAGTAATATATATTTTTTGTTTTCACACTGTTAGCTTCAGCTTTACAAATTTAAATTTTGAATTTGTTTATCATATATGAACCTACACTTTTTGAATCATTTCTTCGACAGCTATATATTGACTCATGGATATCTAGTAGAATTGGAATATGTATGGAATTAACACACAATGTATACAGGGCATTTGTATTATTCGATGATCACAATTACCAGGAAATTGTTAAATAGTTAACGACCATTAGGTGTCGTTCGTAACCCACTGGCCTTGCCCTTAATCCGCACTGTTTGATAGCTAGCGATGGCGTATATTTTATATGGTCTGTGATCATAATAATATTTATATTATTGTTAGAAATCGGAAGAGGTTAACGTTTTTAAAAAAAAAAACAAGATAAAACACATATCCTCACTGACTGAGGTAAGACGCTCGCACAGCCGTAACCGCTGTGCGTAGAAACGTGGAATTTGGACAAATGTTTACTTTCGTAATCTTGACATCCACTTAGAAAGGATTTTGAAACCCTAAAGAGGTGAGTGATTGAAAGTTTGTATGGAAAAAAAATTAAATCGGCACCGATTCTTATAAAATTTAAAATTTAGATTTTAAAAAGTATTTAATTGAAAACGTAATTCATCGTTTTCAAGAATTCTCCCTCTAAGGGTGCAAATCGGGAGTTGAAAGTTTGTATGGAAAAAAAATTAAATCGGCACCGATTCTTATAAAATTTGAAATTCAGACTTTTAAAAGTATTTTATTGAACACATGTTTCATGGTTTTCTAGAATTCTTCCCCTAAGGGTGCAAATAAGGGGTTGAAAGTATGTATAGATTTTTTTTTAAATCGGGACCAATTTTTATAAAATTTGAAATTCAGACTATTAAAAGTGTTTAATTGAACACATGTTTTATGGTATATTAGAATTCACCCCTAAATACGCAAGCGAAGCTGCGCGCGCCCGCTAGTCGTTTAATATATTTCTAAAGTATTCGGAAAAAGATTCTACGTAATTGCAATAAGTGATACGTATCACTCAGTAACAATTCTTCACACTAGTTTCCTTTCAACAATCCGTTGCCTAGAATTCAACTGCTTTTACAGTCTTTTTCACCTACATCTACCCTCTTTTTCACGAGTTCCTTAACATTATTTATCTCCTTTGTATTATACTATTAAATTGTACTATAAAATATCTACAACACATTGTATAATCAAACTAAATCTATTTATGCAGAAGATAAATATAAAGTTAGCTTAAATTCGTCATTCGTTCTTCTAAAACGTTAAACGTGGCCAAAGCTTTTTTGGATCGTGATTGGTTAGAATAATATTTATATTATATAAAACTTGTAGTCTCTTTCTTTTTATATATTACGCCTACACCTACATATTTTTATTTATAACCTGTTACCTGACACAAAAACCGATTTACCTGTTTAGATAGATAATTTTTATTATTTTTTTGACATAAAAAGAATAACTAAATAAATACGGATTTTTTAAAATTAATTTTATGACATTATTAAAGCAATGTGTAAATTTAATTCGTGTTCGCAAATAATATAATCTGTAATAGTTACGATATAGCGAATCTATTGCGTACTTATGTCGCTATCTATCTAAATATTCGTCACGCGAACAAAGCGTGGCGTCTGCGAGATTACGCGCCAAATCCGCTACTTGTACAGTATATAGACTTACACGTGTTTAATTTTATTTTCATATTTCACCATTATGGCTCAGTGTCTGATTAAATATGATGCTGGTGGGTTAAATAAATCTCACCAGCATTCAATTGAAGATGTTACTTTATTGATATTTCTCTCCTAAAATGCCGTGGTCGGTATTGGCATCGACGTTATTAATTGGGTGAAGAGTAAACAACTATACGATGCAAATGCACGAACAAAACACGTCTCCAATTTCAGATAATATATTGTAGTAAATATACTCCTAGTAAGTGGTTATTACGACATTAGTTTTATAACCATTGAAATGAATTAATAAATCTTTAATCTAAATAACGTTAGCGATAACAGAGGAGACGGCAAAAAATGTTATCTCAGTTTACTTCTTGGCACTGCGACACGTTTTGCCCTTTTGTTAAACGGTGTCACCGTTCTGCCCCACTAACCTTTATATCGCTAATAACTTTGAAATATGCATTTAACATATTTATCTAATACATACTTACTCTGTTATATTTCAAGCTTAACTTTGTCTAATAGGTACATATTTTAAACTCTTTAAATATTTAAGTCCTAGGTATATTTACATGTGATTGTTGTTTTAAAGAACTAACAAAAAAATTAAATTTAAAATGAGCACATAGACTTTAAGTAGGCTTCATAAAGTGGATGACGCAATCGTTAACTGCCTTGCATTCAAACCTAAATGTCTCGTTTTGTTGAGATCTGGGCAGCGTCCAATGACAAATACAGTACGGTCAGACATCTACTAGCTAGCTTCATGGCGGCCACGACTCGTTGACCGTACTGTAAGACACATAAATGAGTTCCAATAATTGCGCAGAAACCGCCAACACTACGTCATAATATCTACCTCACAAAGCGACGTGAAAGTTGTTGAACGAAAGCAAACAAACATGTTATCATGTTTACAAAATAAATTGCGTAGTACTTTTTCGTGATTAGCAATTTAACCGATGTTTGTATTAACTATTTATATAGATACTTATAATATTTAGCACCGAACATACAAGTAATTATTTAAATAATATATATTTCAGATTTGTACTGTTTAATATATATTTTTTATTAGATCACCAACGCTTAACATAAAGCGCAACCGCATATAATTCCTATGTATTTGTAGGTGATGACGGTATGCTCATTACCATACATGTTTTACTATAAAGCATTAAAAAAAACGATAGAATAAAACAATTAAAAAAAAGAAAATTTAGAGTAAAATTCTAAACAAGAACAAACAAACAATTGATTAATTGCATGCAATTACTAATTGAAATTCAATTAGTAATTGCGTGCGTATGTCCAATTTAAAAAATACTTTATCTGAGCGATAAACTCGGTTAAGCTTGAAAGTGATACACCGGAAATCTTAATGTTTCAGCTTTCTATCGAAACACGACTGTTCTAAATTTCAATTCCTAAATATGTTCTTATCATGTTCTTTATCCTATACCTTACATTTATTATATTTTTACCCAAATACATAGATTATATTTTACATAAATTCTAAACTCTGATTAAAAAGTAGTAGGAAATTCAGGTCAGTAACCTTGAGAATCCTAATCTTATACTTTGATAATCAAAAGACGAATGGCTGATACGAATATGGGGCACTACCAGCTTTTCTAGAGACTACGCAGTGCGCAGTGTGATTGCATTTATTCACTAGACATTTTATGTCCACAACTTTTAAAAAATGCCTTCTTGCCTAATAAGCCTAATTAGATAATAGTCTTATTATCCAATTTTTATAAGCAGAGCGTGGCGTTGAGTTGCACCATTCAACTCGCAATGCCTCCAGAACTCGGCGGAAAATGAGGCACGGAGTATCTCAACACTAGGTTTCCTGTGTTTACTCTGCTGCGCGCGGGATACAGCGTGAAGCTGAAAGAAAAAGAGTCTTAAACTATGTTAAAGCACAGGTTCACTGATTTCTCAGTGTTTTTGTGGAATAAAAACGCAACTTTTTCTCTAAGTAACGTTATTGTTTGCTATAAACTAACGGAACACTGCGAGATGCCTCGGTTAGACATGCATGACAGGCAGTCGACCACGCATCCGCCTGCACTTTACGCTTCTGGCATTAATCTCTAATTGTTTACAATTAAATTATGGACAACGTAATTTAATTAGTTCTTTGAAGTCTTTAATGAAATATTTGAAATGAGTAAAGCACACCGTGAACAATTTCAATATAATAGAATTAGATATTTGTCGTTTATAAAATGTTGCTACTTGGAACTCTTATAGTCTGACAAAATAAATAACATAAATTTAAATAATATTAAAGTTTATTGTAATAAATAAATAAAAATATCAGGATATTGAGGCCAGTCGTGGCGCAGGGACACAAGTGTACGACTGTAAACACGACAGGTTGAGACCTAGATTGCTACTCTAGGGGAATTAAATATTTAATATTTTCATTTCTTCGCTCTGGTGTCGAGGCGAAAACACGGTATTGAGTCCCGCCACTCATCATAAATAATTTAATTAAAAAGGAAATATATGTGCTTTAATAAGTTGAATTAGTATGCTGCTATGAAATATATCCATTAAAAAATATTTTCTCCAAACATTGAATCTTACTAGGATATTACAACACTTTTATTTCTGGCCTTAGTTATAAATAATTGGTAACTTATTCTATTTACATATCATAAATTATAATTACAACAATTAATACAACAAAAAATCATATAAACATTCTATAAAAATAAAAATAAATTTGGAACTTAAATTTGAAGTAGACCATAGTAAAACTATTTACATTATCACTTCAGTAGAACTTTTTCTACAAAATCCTTAAGTATTTTATTCACACAAACATACAAACTTTAATCAACTTTTAATTTTATATTAACAGCAATGCAATTTTAACATCGATATTTCAGCACAGTTACATTTTTCATCATAAATTTTTTCATTCAGATCGAGTCCATTCATTATCAACTCACTATGTTCTATTTTACAAGAGTATTTGTATGTTAGACAGGTGATTTCTCCGTTTTATCTTGTAAAGGGACTTCCTCAGGAGCACCATTGGCATTCGCGCCCGATCTTTCGCCCGCAGCCCTATTAGATGAAGAACTAAACCTTTTCTTAATGGAACTCCAATTTTTCTTAATTGTTATCCCGGCTACGACTACCACCATGCCAGCTACAACAATACCGATTACACTTTTATCTACGCCTCCGCCGCTGCTTGCGTTTGAATCTGATGTCTTAGCGCCAACCTTCACATCCGAGTCGACTGATACCTCTTTAGGAGTGTGGTCCTTATTGCTTGATGACTTAGTATCACTAGGGGCCTTATCTACCTCAGTCCGGAGTGAATATTCGCTTACAGGTATATTTTCTTTGGAAGGGGCCAAAGCTTCAGGTAATGATGAAAGTGTTGTTGTAGCAGAAGGTCCTTCTGTTCCGGAAACATCAGATTTTTCTTCTGGATGTTTATTTCCAACAATACCAGCGTTAAATGAAATCATACCAGGTAAACTAGCATCAAATAAATTTTCATCAATATTTTGAGGAGCATCAGGACATTCTATTGATCGTGCGTCACATGATTGTTCACAAACTGTTTCTAATGTTTCTTTTAACGATCCACACAAATCCAACATTAATTCAGAACTGCTAGATGGCAAAATTAATTTTCTTAAAGCTTTCAAATTGGAAAACGTGTCCTTGGATAGTCCCTGAAATTTTCATAAATATTGATTATAATAAATATTTCAAATATCCAGTCAGTATTGGGAAGTATTTACTCCAAGAACCTTACCGTTCTCATATCGTTGCCTCCTAAATCTAATTCTTCTAATTTATTTAGAGATAAACTATTCTTGAGATCTTTTGGATATTCAATCAATCTGTTGTTCGCCAATTTTAATGTAACTAACTCGGGTAGCTCACTGACAGACTGTAATAAAAATTAAACATGAAAAAATTAAAAACGTTGTGTTACTAAAAATTCAATCATCAATAAAATATAACATATTTATAAATATTGTCTTTTCAAAAATATATGATTAGCGTTTTTAAAAGTTATTTATATTTTTTTATTTTTAAGGGGTGTAATAAAAATAATATTATAAATTATATTGTTAAATGGACAAAAAAAATCGACAGCCACGCAAATTACGAAAAATACATGTCGCATAATTAAGTATTTAGATACACTTACGCCTAATGCCAGATCCATTATAGAATTGTTGTTAGCATTTAAAACTTTCAATTTTTTCAAATTGGACACTTCCTTTGGGATTTCTGTCAATTTATTATTATGTAGTTTTAAAGTAGTTGTTCTTGGATCTATTGGAGAAGGAAATTCTTTTAGGTCATAACCTGAACAATCCACTATATAATTTTCAGTATCTCCTTCAGTATTACATATACAAGGTTGAGGACATGGCAGTGTAGTAGAATTAGACTCTGGTTTTGCAATATTGTCATCATCGATTGGATATTTTGACACATCGGCATTTAGTAGTATAGGCGGTATCGAGTCAGTAGTGCTGTCAACTACAGGTTCATCTATTACTCCACTTCCACTACCTTCTACAATTCCTTCTAAATCAGCATTATCAGGAGGGAACTGGTTATCTGTCTCCACAGGAATATGTAATTCCTCTTCATTTTGAGCAGAAACTGACCCAATACTGTAAATGGTATTAATATTAACCATGTGATACTGTTACAATCAAATTGATATCATTTATTTATCATAACGAGGTGACGTAAAATTGCTAAGTACATTGATAACAACTATGATATGTGCGAGGGTGGGACCTGTTATGTGATCTTGAAAATATTTAAAATTATTTTTTATACTTATAATGGTATAAATAAAGGATAAATAAATATCTTATATTTAAATTAAATGAGACGAATCTTATCTTTGGCAACATTTCATAATACAATAATAAATAGTGGATCTAAATGTAAAGTTATGTTTAAGTTAATAGTATATTGTATTCATATTATATTTAAGTATATAGTACTGTTAAAACCCGACCAAAAACTATATAAAAAGACAAATGTTATTAACAAGTAAGCAGGCACAGTATTTAGCACTATGTAGGTACTACAAATGTCTCAATATGTTTACTTACATAACGGAGAGAGCCACAAGTATACAAAACGGTTTTAACTTCATGATCACTATTTGAAAAAAATAATATCACACGTATGAATGTTTTGTACCTGCCAGGTACTTGTGTCGTCAGACTGCTGAACGCGAACTCACTGACACTTATAACTGTTATCACTCATTGATAAGATTACCTGCAACATGAAGCAGTTTATCGCGAGTCAAGCTTGATAATATTGTACGAATAAAAGGCAAAAACGTATAGTATATTAGATATTGCTAATAGTGCCGGCTTAGAAACTGATATGAATATTATTTGAAGGAAAAAAAGAAGAGCATTTATCACCACATTTAAATAATGCGTCCGTTTCCAAAAACATTGTTATGAGTAAAGCATATTACTTCTTTAAATATCTTATCTAAATTTTACATAAATGTCAACAATCGGAAATAAAAAATAATATCTTTGTAGCTGTGTGTATACATTATGCTTAAATGCTTACAGTAAAACACTTTATAAGAAGAATTCTTATAGACATTACATAATAACAAATAAGATACGACGGATGATTTATTTATTCATTAAATAAGAAAAATGATGAATGAGAAAATGAAATATTTATTAATTCAATTCTATATATATTTCAATTCTTCAATGTTGAGTTCCTCCACTCAACACGCAATGTCAAAATGGGGGAGGAAGAGTCTTAACACTAGGTTCCTAGGTGCTCTCTGCCTACTCTGTAATAATATATAATGATGTGTTTTTAACAGTACTGCAATGGCGGAGACTTGGCGGACTATCTACAAGCAAATCGTTTACTCAGTGAGGGAACCATTCGCACTTTCCTCCGACAACTGGCGGAAGCGATGCGAGCGATACACGCTAAGGGCATCGTCCATCGAGATCTAAAACCACAAAACATCCTCCTAACTCACAACGTTATGCCGCCGCGTACTCCGCATCCTACTGAAATTACACTTAAAATTGGTTAGTCATTTGTGTTCATAAGATACAAGATATATTGAATATAAATTTTATTATATTCTATGACAAACAATTATATAAGCTTTGTGATTGATTAGCTAAGATTCTTAGAATGACTGTTCCATATTCGTAATAAATTTCATCATTTGGGGATCCCTAAACCCAATCTAAGTTAAAATTATTTGAATAGAGAAATTAAGAGAAATTAGATAAGATGTGTAACTTCTAATGAATAATTTATCACATTATAAATACACAGTACAATAATAAAATATTAACGTTTTTGTGCAGCGGATTTCGGCTTTGCACGATTTCTTGAAGAAGGAAACATGGCCGTCACACTCTGCGGCTCACCGATGTACATGGTAAATATATTTACATTTATAAAATTTATGAAAATTATTAACTTAGAAACTGTTATATTATCTATATTTAAAAAAGTTTTTATGTAATTATATTATATTTAAAAAAGTTTTATGTATTTATTTTATATTTAAAAAATATGTATTGACCGTAGCTGTTATTTTCAGGCTCCAGAAGTGATAATGTCGCTAAAGTATGATGCGAAAGCTGATCTATGGAGTTTAGGCACAATAGTATATCAATGCTTAACCGGCAAAGCGCCCTTCCAGGCCACAACTCCTCACGAGCTTAAAGCCTTCTACGAGAACAGCGTAGACTTACAACCCAAGTGAGTTAATAATATTTATATTTTTTTGTTTTGAAAAAGACATGAATTCAAAATCATGGATTCAGATTTCCTATTGCCTATTCCCATTTGGCATATTCAACAATTATCATAAACAACTATACTAATAATTGAAGACTATACTGTCAAATGAAAAACTGACTGATAAATTAAAATTTAATATAACTTAACACTGAAATAAATAGATAAATAAATGATTTACTAAATAACAACAAAAATATTTCTATGAATGCAAAAGACAATAACGATATAACTAATCTATTACTAAAATAGTCAATAAAATTACAAAAGCTACCTACATACATCTATTTTTAATATATGTGGCGTCGTATTTTAAATCCCGTTTGCCATTATACAGTTGAACATATATATTATACAGTCAGTGGCCATATTCAAGGTTGGTAATAAAAAAACCGAATTAAGTGTCGCTTCCGTATTCAATAGTTGCTCTAGAATTGATGCTAATACGTATAACTAAATCTAATTTGATGATATATTCTGGCCTAAATTTTAACTTGTGTATATTCATATAAATTTGATATCTAATTAGGTTTATTTATAAAAATATAAGGTTAACTATTTCATATTTCTTTACAACATAATATAAACATTCCGAAAGGAAGTATCTACATATTTTATAAAATAAAATCAGTTAAAGCATTTGATTGCTTATAAAAATTCAAATAAATCTGAAAGGTATTCTTCAAGGACTCACTGGAATATTGATAAACTAGATATTTTGTGTTATCATTTTTTTGAAGCTTCGGGTGTGGTGTAGGGGGACAGTGTTATGACAAAGTGTAAACGTAATGTTGTGGGTTCGATTACCACTCGGAGAAGTATTTATTTTCCTAATTTCAAATATAGACGTTGAGTTTCGTCATTTTCCGTAACTCAACTTGCAACTTTAGGAGAAAAAAAAGAACTGAATGTCTTAACACTAGATTTTCTCTAACAATCCAGTAACTTTGGCCGATAAAGTTGACACTTTGGCTTGAAAAATATTTAGAAATTTTGCTTATATAAGAAAAGTGCACATGTTATATACATTACATAACTCGATGAACTGTGACTACCGGATACGATATCCTCGCAATTAAATATTTAAAGCAGATAAGGACTAAGTAATAAGCATAACAAATGGCGGCTTTAAATACAGTTGTAAAAAGATTGCAATTAGCACAATTTTTACATTATTATCTTAAATTTAATTCGTAATGATGATTATACAATAAAGGCAAATACATTTTTTATCTGAATATAATGTAATTTGATCTCTCAGCTTTATCTTTTTAAATTTATATTATTATTTATACTAGAATAAAGGAACCATTCAATGAAACTGAAGAAAATAAATACGTTTATATACTTTTTAATTCAAATGATGATGAAACCAAAACATATATTATTTAATAGCTAAATAAAGTAGTTATTGACGACATATCTTATTTTTAAACGTTTAATAATAAATAATAGATTATTTTTGGTAAGTAATGGATGTTCTCAGTCATCAGTGCACGTTTTTCCCACAGAATGCCAGCCGGCACGAGTCCAGAACTATGTAACTTGCTGATTGGCTTGCTGCGGAGGAACGCGCGCGAGCGAATGCCTTTCGAAGTTTTCTTCAATCACCCGTTCTTACAGCGGCCAAGAACGACTTCGATCACTAGTGAGTATTAGGACGTTATCCTACCTTTTATTATTAGACTTGAAAGGAATTATCCATTTCTTACTTTATATCTGCCATATGACCCATTCTATATTTATATTACCCTTTTTCATAATTTAAATACTTCATAATATTTATTATACTATTAAATACTTTATAAAACATACATAAAAAAGATACATCAGTAAATGATATATGATTATAAACTTTTGCTACCCTATAGTGAGTTTAACCTTACAATACGTTAACCCTTGTTTATTGACTCGCCCTCTGTTCGTGTTATCAAAGATATAAATAAACTCCGCTTGACTTTGTGTGAATCACTTCTTTCAACACGCAAATGTTTACCACAATGGACACTATGTTAATATATTCTTAATAACATAAATAAAGGGCTTAAGTCAAAAGAAAGAATGACATATTCACATTCCAATTTTGTAATACATCAATTTGGCTACCAATCGTACCGAGTGACTCATATTAATCTGTATTCTATTGTCAGTCTTTCGAAATTGTAACAATTTCCGTACGATAAGGATTGTTTCTGGAAACGTTGAATTGTATTACCTTCTTATTTTACCTCATAAAAGAAATTGATTATTTTAAACAATAATTTCAGTTTTATATTTTACTATATAATGTGCTACATGATTAAGCTTTCCTCCTTCCTTTTTTAAATTATTCCTGTCTGCAAAATACACTTTATAGGCTTTTCACGTGGCTTTACTTCCTAATCTTACTCATTATTTTTTACTATTAATAAGAAATTCAATTAATATGGTTTATTTGTCATAATTAAACCAGACACAGGATACACCACTTTAACCTTGACATTACAGTACACCCCCATCACTCGTAAGTCATAACGCTTTTCTAGTCCATGAATTTTTGAACATTCATAAAACTAGATATAATAACAACACGGTGTGGTTACGGAGTATAAATATTGTTCAGGTTTGGACTCGGATCTGCCTGACATATTGGAGTGCGATATCGAAGGCTGTGTCGAAACTAACTGTATCCTAGAGGAGTCTTGGGACAGTCAGGGTATTTAGTATTTACATATATACAATTACGCTTGATATGTGCAATGTGCATGACGGGGTGGGCTAACATTTACTTCTGTGTACGTATAATGGTAATATTGTCATATAATAAGAAGCTTAAACAGCATGGCTTGAAAGATGAACTGCCCATCGAAGTAGGGTTAAAACGTACTTATGTATAAAATCCACCGCTCGGTTCAAAAATTTCAAGGACTAGCTAATTTTGCAAATTACGTGGCTTTTTGGTGTCTCATCGTGTGTTTGCATCGCGCAATGTGATTTGTTATCGAGTTAAGGGAGTTTTTTATCTTCTCAATCTTCAATATATTTTCATAATAATCTTACTCAGATAAAACAATCGCGTTGCGTCAAAGTAGGCAAACCATTATCATTCGATCGCTAACATTGCGTATAGTGGGCGAGCACTTTCATTCATCAGCTTCATAATAAATTTAGGCTATATATAATTATAACCTATTACTTAATTCATTTCTTCTTAAAAATTTAGTTTAATCTTTTAACATTTTTTTATCTAGTAACGTATTGAATAATGGAATCAACTCTTTTTTTCTGTGTAAGAAGTTTTTCTAATATGTTCTATTATTTATATCTTATCAAATTAATAAATTAAATATTTTTACGAACAAGTCATTTATACTTATGCAACAAAACTAAAAATTCTCATATGTATGTGCAAAATTTATTACAAAAATCATAATTTAAAGCCCAAAAACGCACATAGAAATTTAAGTACCATTATTTAAATACAATTCCCAATATTATATATTGGGAAATAGTGAGCTTTCCTAGGTTTGATAAATACAAAGTTAAAATTACTTTAAAGTAAAATGGAGCTTACCCACAGGTACAGAATCATAATAAGTATTATCTATAGTAAACAAAGCTATTTCTTATATCCGCATCTTTATACAAAAAATATATATTCATTAAAATATATGTAATCAACATTGTATATCATTTATCTATTAAGTGAATATAAATAATATAACACGGGTGATTCCATAACAGAAACAAGTTCGAGCAGTGCAATCCCTGCGACGTCGGCGGCGCGCGCGCCCGTCGCCGTGCCGCAGCCGATGCCAGTGCCGCAGCCGACCAAGAAACAGCCGACATCATCAGGTAAC
>DWNA01000245.1:0-29397 GCA_018249835.1 Heliconius besckei | reverse complement strand
TGACTGCCTCAGAATAGGACTAGAACATAAAAAAAAGCTATTTACATGGGTTTTGTGTTGATTTTCTGGTTTATAATTTCTCAGAAATTAATTTCTTGTTTATTATAGATATTTATCGGTTATTTTTTCAGACATTTCTTGAAAGCATTACTTATACACCATTTGCAATGCTCAGCTTCTATTTCTGCATGAGCTTGCTGGAACTGAAGCCATTTAATGAAGCTGTGGCTGAAGTGAGAACAAAATTCTTGCCTACCTATAAAGTGAGTATAACATAAGCAATTAATACTTAAATGAAAAAAAAAACATTTTTTTTATTTACATATATGTTTAATTGTTTTAGATTGGAGTATCTACTTGGCCTATTGTAGCAATGATTAATTTCTGCTTTATACCACCGAAAAACAGGGTACCATTTATAAGTGCATGTAGTCTTATATGGACATGCTTTCTTGCCTACATGCAACAATTGGATAAAGATAACATGCCAGTAAAAAATCCTAATAAGTTGTTGAAAATATAGATTTATTTTGTCAGCATATCTCTAAAACGCAATAGCAGTATTAGACTAGTATTAAAATAGTCATCATAATAATAACCCAATATATGCAACATCATTCTTTTCATATATATGTTTTTTATTCATTTTGACATTTTATAAAATTGGGAAATGATTATGTTAACATATTACTATTCTTATTACATATCTGTTTAAAAATAGGAGATTCTCTCATTTAGTGTTTTTAAGAAATATGTTACGCTTTATTTATTTATATATTTTGCAATACATGTAGTATTGCCATAACGCAATATTATTTATTGTCACCTCAAGTTGTATTATTTAATTTTAGTTTTAAAATATACATATATGGACTATGTTGTAACTACATGTAAAATTTCAAAGGGCTGTGTAAAATTTCAATGAGTGTTTTAGCTAATTAAACTGTTAAGGAATATTTGAATATTTTATATAAGGAATATTGCAAATCCTGCTGGATCAGTGTGGATTTGTGCACTTTAAAACTGTGGAATGTATCAAAATCTCAAAATATTTTTCATTACATGAATATATAATAAAATATATATTTAAATCATAAAATAGAATACAGGAAAACAACATCAGGTGTAGTATTTACACTATGTTAGAATATATGTTATAGACAATATTGATCTGTGCATGTGATAATAATACTGTCTGTAAGACAATAAATCTAATTTAGTTCCTAATTAGTCAATTTTTAGTTTTGTTAAGAATAATTATGAATATTATTTATTATGCCTTTTCTTAACACTTGCAATATAATTGCGTATCTATTTAAATTTGCCTATGTATATTATATCTAATAAGATTACTACAAATTGAGTAATTAAATAAATCAAGACGAAGTGTTTATTTATAAGATTATAGTTGCCTATTATATTTTTGTTAATATTTTAACTCAAATTTTTAAAATGTACTACTATATATATATAGTTATGTTACAAATATATTTTTTGAAAACTGTAATACCTATATTAATACATTTAAAAAATATTTATTTTTGGACTTGTTGAAAATATATTCATTTAATCAACTATATTTTTTTTTCCATACACAATATGTACCTTATGATAAAACATTGTGCACGTTGTTCTGTTTTAACCATGTCTCTGACTTTTTTTTCAAAGATTTCAATATAAAAATATACGCAAAAATCACAACATTGACTTTTGTCTTCTCACTATATAAAAATAATGAGGCCACACTGGCGCAGTGGGACAGCGCCCGATGATAAAATCTATTTTTATCTCCTCCGCATATCCTACGAAGAGATCACATCTCCACGGCATTCATCTTTCTTTCATCCTTCTTCTGTGAGACCCACGTTTCGCTACCATATAACAACGTCGGAACCAATACTGCATTGTGTGCGGCCAAACACGCAGCTATGCTGACGTTTCCCCGTCCCATAAATGCAGCTAAGGCCGTTAACCCGTCCGGTAACCCTATTACCGGCAACAATACGCCTTTCCATATCCATCTCGTATCTTCCATCTCTACTGAACATACTTCCCAAATATACCACTTCGTTCACTTGTTTTAATATCTTGCCATTTACACTAATCTTGCATTCCGTCCTTTCTTCATCTCTTTCGAAAACCAGAACCTTTGTCTTATTTACATTCAGGCTTAGACCATTATTTTCATACCTTTCTTTCAGAATGGTGAATAAAAACGTAGATATTACATAAGCATATTCAATTAAAGGTGATTCGGCGGCACGATTCTTCTGGGTAATCCTGGTGTAATCTATTCTACTATCATGTATCATTCTTAAAAATAAATTTAATTAAAAACAGATATCTGCAGATTTATTCACTGGTATGTCCACCTGTAAGGTATGGTAATACCGATATCGTTACGGTATTACGCTTATAACTAATCTGTGGTCATTATACACAAGTTTGTATATTTTGATAATCTGTGCTTTTTAATGACAGTGTCAGGGGTGTCAAATTCTATAGATATGATCCTTGGTGTCAGATTATTCGAAAATTCGAAAAATATTATTTAGAATTTACTTAAATTTACGGTTATAATTCACAAATATAATGAGTTTAAACTAATATTGTGTATTAAATAAAACATTTAAATTAAATAAATATGTATCGTTTTACAATGCTATCAAATATTTAAAGATTTTACGCTTGAAGCAGTAATGAAAAACATAGCCAAATTATCCTTATAATTAAGGTTTACTTATTTGAAATAAAAATGAGTAGCAATTCGTTATTGTTTTCTATCAATAACGAAGGAAAAGTTTATGCTCTATCAACTAGTGGCTCATGCTGGAGAGAATTTATGTATCTTGGATTGGAGTTTAAAACTCTATCTGCTGTACCTCATTACTTATGGGCAGTAGGTGGAGATCGACAAATTTACCTTCACGTTCACGGCTTGGAAATACCTATCAGAGTTAAAGAAGAATCTTATGAAAATGAAAGATGGCTACCATTAGAAGGTTTTAGTGGAAGATTATTACCAACAGATCGTTATCATTTTTCTTCACATGATGGGACTAAAGATCGATCAATTGACGGTATTAGATTGCCTTCAATGGCCTGGCAATGGGAAGGAGATTGGCAACTGGAACTGACGTTGGATGGGCAGCCGCTAGACCATGATGGTTGGACCTATGCTGTTGACTTCCCTGCACAGTTTGGTCCATTAAAGCAGTGGAAATCATGTGTAAGAAGGAGAAAATGGATCAGATATAGAAAATTTAGTGCTATGAACTCTTGGTGTGCTATAGCACCTTTACATAAAGATCCTACTCAAGAACCTTTTATTGATATAAGTATTGGTGGCAATCAAATACCTAATGCTCCTGCTGGTACCTTATCAGTTTGGGCTATTACAGCCCATGGACGGGTCATGTACAGAACAGGTGTTAGTACTACTTCTCCTGAAGGATTAAAATGGATTAATGTTAGCATTCCACCGAATTGTGATATAAAGCAAATTTCAGTCGGCCCTGCTGGATTAGTATGGGCATTATTATGGACAGGAAGGGCAATAATAAGAAAAGGTATTACTAAAGACTGTCCTACAGGAGATGCCTGGTTAGAAGTAAAATCTCCTGTGGAAACTAAATTAACTTCTGTATCTGTAGGGTATAATGTTGTGTGGGCTATAAGTTCTGATACAAGAGTCTGGTTCAGAAAAGGTATTGAAGGTTATACTGCAGGTAATTCAGAAACTTCTGCTATGGGTAGTGGTTGGTTAGAGATAAATGGAAATATGATACATATTTCTGTTGGTATCAATGATCAAGTATTTGCTATAGGTGAAACTAATAAAAGCATCTATTGGAGAAGTGGGATAACACCAGCAGAACTCACAGGCAAAAGATGGAGAGTGGTTCAAGCAAATATGCAATTAAGTCGCACTTCAAGTTCAGCCAGTATAATTTCTTCTGCATCTAACCCAAAACACCATAGTTTGAGCTTATTAAATGAAAATTCTGTAGAATTAAAAACAACTATTCATTTACGTAATTCATGGGAAGAATCACATTCTGCACCCATTGAAAATACATTACCTTTGAAACCTTCAAAAGAGTTACGACCTGTAAAAAATACAAATGTAGAGACAATTGATTTAACTGGAAAAAGCTATGAAACAACCTTAAAGAATCCAAGAGCCTGGAGTCCAGTTAGAAGTGTTGGTTCTGTTGTTGGTATGGAAGCCCAACCTGATAGTGACAGTAGTGTGTTTGATGTTGATTCTGGGATGTATTTTGATGAAGAAGTAAGCCAAACCGCTTGGGGGACATGTGATGCAACATGGACATTTATAGAGGGAGGCGCTTGTTCCATAGACAGTGTTCAAGTACCACAATGGTTCACAGACTCCAAAAATGCTCATAATTCTGACATAACAGCAAAGTGGAGATTCGAAATATTGGAAAGTTTAAAAGGTAGAAGTAATTTTAACATTGATCTAACCAATTTTGGATTAGCTATTGAAGAAAAAGGTTGGACTCGTAGTTCTGAGGCAAGATTAGTTTGTGAAAACAATTCATGTGAAGATTGTATTATATCTCTTTATTGGCATGCTTCAGAAAATGCTGGTACTCTTTCAGTGTTTCAACCTGATGGAACTATAAAATTTATTTTAAATCTTGGTGAAATTACCAGCATAGTAACATCATCAGAGCCAGGTTGTCCAAGAATAACACTAACAATCCCAAATCAAAGTCAAAAATATATGAAAATACAGTATTCTTCAGAGATGGAACAAGAGGAATGGCTTAATGTACTTGTAGATATAATGTCACAAATTAATAATTTATGTGGCAAGCCATCTCATCATTCAATATGGATTGTAACTAATTCAGGTGATGTTCTCAATTGGGATCCCTCACCTGCAAAACATAATGCTGAAAAAAATAATAGCTATACAAAAGAATTTCAAGTTTTTGGCAAAGATATAATAAGCGGATTTACAACTACTTTACACAATAGCTTTTCTCCTGGGAGCATACTTAATTTAACTGGATGTTTATATGATGAGATTAAGAGATTTCATATTAATTTACAGTGTCCAGAAGTCCAAAAACAAAGGCATAAAATTGAACAAGAAGTTATAGATGTGCCATTACATTTCAACATGAGATTTGATGAATCAACAGTTGTTTGTAATACTAAAAAGTCAGGATATTGGGGTTCAGAGGAGCGACATATCTTGCCCTTGAAATCAGGCCAAGAATTTTCATGTAAAATAATTTGTGATAGTAATGGATTTATTATTAATGTCAATAACACACATTTTTGTACTTATAAACATCGATTAAACCCAGAGAGTATAACATCGGTTTTAATTTTGGGACCATTGAAACTATATACATTAGAGTATAGTTCTACAAATGCTATTATTGGTCCTGATGAAATGATTTGGAGAATGATGGGTGGTTATTTGCGAAAAGTTGAAAGTTGTCAAAATGGAGTAGTTTGGGGAATATCACATGATCATAGAGTGTGGGTTTATACAGGGGGTTGGGGTGGTGGCGTACTAAAAGGTAAATCAATCTTAATAATAAATTATTTATTGTCTGCTTTAATTTTATTTATTTACTAACATAGTGAATATTTAAATAGGAATTGGTGGTAATGAAGGTATTCATTCAATGAGTGACACCCAAACTTATTGTGTATATGAAAATCAGAGATGGAATCCTCTATCTGGATATACTTCCACTGGTCTTCCAACTGATCGATATATGTGGAGTGACATAACCGGTAAACATAAAAGAACAAGGGAACATACAAAACTCCTAAGCCGGCATTGGCATTGGGTAAATCTTTATGGAATATAACTTAAAATAATCTTAACATTATACTTCATTATTGGAAGTGCTAATTTATATGACAGAGTAATTGCAGTTCTAACTTCTGCTAATGTTTACAAAACATATAAAAACAATATAGATTTTTTTATTACAATATCCGATTGTGTTAACCATTAATAATTTAGCAGAGGAAATACAAATAAATAAATTATTGATCAATTTTTGGTTTCTTTAGATCTCAGAGTGGATGGTGGACTACAATACTCCAGGAGGAGTAGACAGTGAGGGTTGGCAATATGCCACAGACTTTCCAGCTCCATATCATGGCAAGAAAGTTTTTACAGACTGTGTGCGACGTCGCCGGTGGTACAGAAAAGCACAAATTATAACTGAGGGTCCATGGGTGCGGGCAGGAAGCACTGCATTACTTGATATATCATTGTGGGTCAGTATTTATAACAGACTACGTAGTATCATGTATAACATGTAACGTTTTTTGTTTAGATGTAGTGTTAAGTCGCACAGCCCAGTTCCACACGAGACGACGAGAGTAGCAGAACTCAACGCCAAAATAATTCAATTTCCCTGTTGTATATTAGGAGTACACTTATAATTAAGTAGTGGCTGCGTCCACCGCGTCCAGTACGCGGAATACCGAGAGGCAAATAATAAATCGGTGTCTATCGAGCTACACGTCGTCTTACTTGTCCCCGTCCTTATACTTAACATTCCTGAATGGGATTCAAACCCTCAATCAACGCGTTTACAGTTAGAAGATGTGCCACGACGGTCCCGCATTTAACTTAAGTTATATATTTTTTTCAGGCTAATGAAAAAGAAGTTTTAGTATGGGCTATTACATTAGCTGGTGATGCAATTTATAGAACTGGAGTTTCAGTCAACGCTCCAGGGGTTAGTATAAATATTTTATTCAAGTAACTTATATATTATTATCTAATGTGATGTATTATGACGTCTAATTTTAGGGTCTTCACTGGGAGCACATAAACAGCCCTCATTCACTTGTTGCTATAAGTATTTATAGTAACATCATTTGGGCAGCAGGAAGAAAGGGAGAACTGTACTATAGAGAGGGAGTAACCAAAGAAAATCCCAGTGGCTCAAATTGGAAACTAATAGAAGCGCCAAAATGCACGATACCATTTACACAAAAGACTGGTGCCGGCGCGAAGTTAGTCTCATTAACGCGAAACGCAGCTTGGGTTATACTTACAAACGGCATTATTGCTGTCAGAACAGATGTTTCTAAAGATTTACAAGGAGGGAAACAATGGAAATATTTAACAGGTATAATAAATTTATGTCGAAGTCGCAAAGGTTCGATTCCCACACGGGGAAAACGTAAATTTTTATTTCTTTGCCCTAGTATGAGGGCATAACGCGACGTTAAATTCCGCCACTTATCACTGAATGTCTGGGAAATTTTAAAAATCTATCCAATAAAATGACGAAGTAGAATGACAAAATTATTTTATTGCTTTCGAAGATTTTCTTTAGAAAACTTCATTTCAGTGTAAACATTTTGTAGCCAGGGGGAATGTAGTGTTAAAATATTCTATATTGCGTGCCAAATTTTTTGACATTTTTATCCTGAATACGGACGTAACTAGCAACCAAAGTCCATCACATTCACAACGACACTGTTTCATTGCGGCACGATGGCCGATTTATTATAAGTAACCCCTAAAAAATACGAAAAAATACCTCTTAACAAACGGAAGCATGGTACTTTCACAACACAATAGTTAAAAGTAATGAAAATTGCAAATAATAAAATCAATAACATCGGGACATTGATTTCTGAGCTGAACAAAGAATGGTCACGTTAGTTGCAATTGTTAAATAAGTCATACAAACTATTTTCTATCCCATTAGTTTCTTAAATTTAGATTTTAGTGTTCATCCTACACTTTCAACAGACTGACAACAAAAGATGTATTGAGAGTTAATTCCATAATATTGTAAAGTAAACTGTAATATCTTATCTTTAATTGCTCACGTGACATAAAATATTTATAATTAATTTTATTTACAGTATTTCGTGTAAAGAGACGATTTTAAAAGTATTTAGTAATAAGCAGTTAATTTCAATTTATCTTTAATTATTTTAGCTTTTCTTTGAGGCATTGAGTCGGTAAAGAAGACAAAGCGCCGCGTTAAATTCCGCCACCCTAGCAATGAGGAACGGTGTGGACACGAACATCCACATATTCCTACGTCCATTTTGAAACTAAGAAATATATATTTATTGTTAACAGATAGCGAGATGCCGTTCAAGCACGTCTCGTGTAAAGAGAGCGAGGTGTGGGCGGTGCGCGGTGACGGCGCCCTGCTGCGGCGACTCGGCGTCACCGCGGACAGCGCCGCCGGCGTCGCGTGGCAGCCTGTGCACTTGGGGAACGTGGTTCATGTCACAGCTAGAGCTCACATTTAACACTTTAAATTTATTTAGTTCCAGTGAGGCAATCGTGGTCGGGGGTTGTAATCATGTTTCTCAAGCTATTATTATTTATAATCACTGCCGTCGTAGCGTAGCATAGCGTAGCGTGGGTTTGCACTCGTGAGAGTGAATTATTTTCATTTCCGCGTTCTGGCAGATGAATCGCGGCGTTGAGCTCCGCAACTTAACACTACTCACTAGGTTACCTCTGTATACTATGCGGGCGAGGCAGTAGTACACCAGAAGTAGCTGTAATCACCGCCTATTTTATGTATCGTGCATAATATATTTATCGTTTTTGTTATATATTTTTTTTTAAGATTCTGACTCTAGTATTAATAACTTCATTTTATATTGGCAGAATTAGAAATACTATACCGTAGCGCTCCTAATCCGCTTATCAAAGTTAAGTTAGTGACGTCACAAAGACTTTATGAAGCTAATTAAAATCTTGTTATTTGTAATAAATTGCGTTAGATGGTTTAGTTATTTACTTCGAATATAGAACCAGAAGACTCAACGGCATTTATTTGCCTAAATTGCTACATTTATCGTTTTAAAAAATATTATTTAAAAATGTTTAATTAATACAAGCTTAATTTAGAGCGAAGAACAAGCGTCAGTCTAAAATTATTGTTAGCAACATTGTATGTAAGAATATACACGACTTATGTGGTAGACAGAGAAAGAACCTCGTGTTAGGACAGTTCTCTGCTTTCTGCCCGAAGTAGAGATGTGTGTGATATGGCGGAGCTCAACCCCACACTTGAACAAATTGTCTCCTTATAAAATAATCTAATGCCCATTTACGCAACGCGGCAAGTCATCTGGAAATGACGAATACTGGATAACCATTTTTTTATATTTTACAGTGATTTACTACTTATAAGCAACATGTCACACATACTTAAATCTTATTGTCTAATACTTATTTTTTAGTAGTGTTGATCTTATAAGTGTCTTATTGTGGCTGTTCATTTGTCTTAAGTTTATATTTTTTTTTGTGCTAATGCAGTGTCTGGGTAAAAAGTGATTTTTTTATTTACTAATTTTGAGAGTATAAAAATATCTATATTTATGTATAAGCTATTGACTCATCAAACATAATTCGTTTATTAGTCGCATTACTTTGTTATTAAATTACTGAACATATTTTTCATTCTATAGCATACTTTAAGATTATGATATGTTTAACACTATTTATTATGTGTATTAAACATTTAGATGGCCACACTTTACAAGTAATACCATGCCAGTTTTCTTAATATATTAATTTTAATTACGCTGTCTTGAATCGCAACAAAGTTTTACCGCCATTTTATTTTTACAATGCTTATACATATTGATAATAGTTCCCAGCTCTTGCGCTTACGTCTTGAATATCGGCTAGATAATAATTTCCTTCGTCTATAAAAAGGATGAGTAGTATTATGAAATAAGAATTTTTACTTAAGAGTGTAGCTATATTTAATTAGTAATAAAAATTGTAACATTCCTTTGCTTTTGATAAACACATGATATTAAATGGTTGAGTTGGTGATATTAAAATTCCAAACTTTAACTTCTTCATATATTTACTATTCACCTGTAATTTACATAAGTGGCTCATTATATTTTTTAATCTTAGTATAATCAATTTAGCTATAAGGAATCGAATTATTATGTAATAATCTAGTCACTGAAAATTATTTAAAGTTCCTTTGTATGATTGTATTATGCATTAAAAAGCTGTCTGAAAACATGTACCAAATAATACTTTCTGTTGATTTCGTATTACAATAAATGTTTATGTACAACTATATATTTGTTATTTTAATTTCCTACCTGTATTTTTCGAAGTAATAGTATTTGACTTAATCCTAAAAAAACATAACAATCTCAAAATTCAATATACAGATATCCACCTCATTTTAATTTTTAAATTTATACTACATCAAAACAAAACTTCTGTAAATAATTAAGGAATAAAGAAACAATATTACAGTCACGCACATACACGTAAATATTTATTAATGACTTACAACAAATAGTCTAGTTCATATCTAATGAAATGATTATTAGGGTCGTTTTGTATCCTCGGATATCCGGCTACGAGCGCGTCCTGTCCTCCGATATATAGTGTGTTATAGATCTTCCAATAAACATCTCGCACCTTTCTTGCTGGGTGGAATAAGCCCTATAAAAAACAGATGAATGATTTAACTTAGATATTACACGTAGCAAGAAAAAATATCCTTAAAACAAATCTACTGCAGATGATCAAACTTCAAGGCGGCCTCGAATCGTCGTCAGTATTGTACTAACTTTAATACCGAGCTCCACAATAAACCGTGTGATAAAGATTGTATATTTGATATTAATTGCAGCTATACTTTCACGAGTTCCTAAAATGTAAAGTAGACAGACAACCAAGCTATCCTGATTCTAATTTTTGCTTTTGAAGTAGGGAGCCCTAAAAATAAAAAAGGTAAAAATACCTGTAATGCATATTGCAATATCTTGATAGGCCCCAAGGCGACCCTCATGCCCTCCACGGCGTCCATGAAGGCCTGCACGAGATGCGGCGAGGTCTCGAATATGTTGGGCCACACATGGTTCAGGAGGTGCACAAGCGCGTCTTCGCAGCCGAACCCATATACACCGAGCGCCATATGCTTTATTGCCGCGCACGCGGTTTGTCGATGTACTAGATCTCTGAAAATTATTAAATAATTTCTTTGCAGTACTTGACGTGACCGTTGTCGATCCGATATTCTTTAGAGGGAAATAACTCATAATTTTCTTGCTCTGGTAACAAGATAAAACGCGGCATTGAGTTCCTACACACAACAGGCAAAAATAAAACTTATCTAGTAATTCAAAATTACTTTACAAAATTATTACTAAATTGACTTTTTGTGCCATTACACATAATCTGTGTGTGTGAAATATCTCCTACATTTATAAATATGTAATTTGTTTTACCTCTTTGAATTAGTCTTTTTTTATTTTGTAAGTAAAAATATAGCTACTCTTTTGTAGTAAACAAATGTCCTACAGTGTGAACTGATATGAACAGTAATATTAACTTACACTTTAACTTAATATGACGTAAGAACAATTAAATGTGAGGTTAGATCAACAACATAATAAAGCAATTATCATTACATAGATTAATAATAATTCTTACTGTAAAAATGTTTTTATATTTTTTTATCAATAATATAATTTTTTTATCAATAATATAATATAATTCAAATTATTATTTACCTATCCATTAAGGCGTCTTCAAGCAAAGGGCACACAGCGTAAATATAGTCCTTGCCCATTTCTCCAATGTATTCAAACAAGAAGGACAATGACTTGAGGACACCATTCTGTACATTGAGTTCCGGTACTCTGTACTCATTCATTAGCGCCGGCAACACTGTGAAGGGAGAACATGTTTCCGCCACTATAGCAATGGCCACTGTTGTGCACACTCTGAAACAAACGTAATAAATATTTTAAACAGTCTCAATGTTATTGCACACTAGAGAGAAAATCCTAAAAATATGTTAACGCTTAATTGCAATTATTACGTATTTACAGATACGAATTATTGCTGTATAAAAATGCCCATATGTAATTAGTAAATACTCAATATATAAATAAATGAGATAAAAATTAAACAATTTTTTAAAACAAAACAACATTATCAAAGAAAATGTAAACGCGACGGGTTTGATCACCACTCGTATTATTTTAATTTCCTTGCTCAACAAGACAAAGTCCTCAGCGGGGTTGAGTTTCGCCACAATACGCATGTCTTGAAAATTAAGCGGAATGTGGGAAATGGACTGTCTTAGTTTCCCTCTGCCTATCCTTCTACATATATGCGCGACATTAAAAAAGGAATTACCTGTTTTGTCTCTCCTGTACTTTCAAATTATTGAGCAGCGTGGCGAGCACGTCGTGGGGGCCGATCGCCTTTGCGATGTAACCAAATGTATTGACGGTCGCTCGTCGGATAGCCTTCTTGTGTGCTTTGAGAAGCTCCAACAACTCAAAACAGATTCTCATCCATTCTCGAGCGGAAACAAACTCTGGACCTCTGTCTGCAATGCGCCCTACTAGATCAATGCAATTTTCCTGTACTTTTTCATGTCTGTAAAAAAATATTATTAGATGAATCTTAAACATTTCATGTGTATTACTTAATAATACATTGACATAAGATGAAAATATTACTAATAAAATGAAAAAAATATATACCATAAGTGTACAAATAAAATTCCACAAACCTGTTTTTCAAAATAGGTGTTAATCTGGGTAGGAGATCTTTGATAGGGGGTGTCATTTTTGTCATACCAATAACATTTACTATGGCTTTTAGAGCGCCTAAGATTGACCCTAGTACTTCTGGGTATTCCTCTCCTAAATATTCATATAAAACTACGCCAAGATGCCCCATGAGCTTTTCCTAAAAATAGATATATTATATTACCCTTGCATATTATAATTACGTTACTATAAAAAGTATAATTAAACTTTATTATTATGTCAAGCAAAATAGGTTAGCGGTTTGCTAAGAAAGCAAGATCACTTCATAATCTCAATTAACACAATCTTATAATAATCGCCTCTTCGATCCTCTTTTATTTTATTACAAAAAGACTAGCAAACTAGACTAGCAAAACCATTACATAACATTCTTATTTAAGACTTTGCTTACATGAACAGAAAAGCAATATTGTAAAGTATATTAATAATATATATAAAGGCAAACCTCCTGACAAGTTTTCATGACAACAGCAATACGGGAAATGAGATCAGCGGCTTGCTGGCGTACTTTAGCTGATTTGTTGTTCATGCGCCATAGAATGATACCACAAATTTGTGGCAGGTACGGCTTTACACGCTTGCCCAGTTGATTTACGATCGTACCAAAACCATTCAGCATCACCACATCCTGTCAATTGTTAGGTTTCCTTTTATTTAAGTAAGAAAATAGAAAACGTACAAAAAAATTTTAAGTAATGGAAGACGGATTTGAACCCACACCTCTTTGGAAACCGTCTAAGCGATCTGATCAACTATGCCATACGTTCACATATGACTTACTTGGTCAGTCAAAGAGGCGTGGGTTCAAGTCCCGCGCTACATTAATTTTTTTATACATTTTCTTAATAAATAGTTTTCTTTCCTAAGTATGGAATAACACTTTAAAAATGTTTAAAAATAATAATAACTCACCTCTGTTGTCTGTTCTTGGAATGCATACAGTATGCCATCAATTAAAGCCTCTTCAAGTTTTGAGTCAATATCCGCTGCGCCCAAATTAGCAAGAATTTTCTCAATGGATTCCATAACCATTTTTCTATATTGTTCATTATCATCCTTAAGATCGTCTACGATCCTGTTAATGATTTCTGAAGCACCAACCTTTGAAAAAAAAAAACTAAATATATGAAGCTTTTATTCACAATGAGGCCGGCGGCAGCACGGCGGTTTTTGACTGCAAAGGCGACGGTCTTGGGTTCGATTTCTACTCGAAGGAATGAAATATCTTCATATCTTCGTTCTAGTAACAAGACAAAGCTTGGCTTTATGTTCCGCGCCACTTAATACGAAATGTCTCAATATATTAAGCTGATAAACGAGGTATCTTCTGCCGACCCAGCCATGTGCCCCCGCACATGGCTGGGTCGGCAGAAGCAGTTTAAATCTAAAAAAATACAATGCAAAATATAGCAGTTTAAAATAAAAGTTACCAACCTTGTTGGCGATTTCGACAGTTGTGTCTACAAGTTGTCTATAATTACGACGATCTAACGCCATTCTGTGGTTCCAAAAATGTTTAAAAAAGTGCGGCAAAATCTCATCCATAATATATTGCGGCTCCACACCATCTGTTCCGCAACACTGTTTCACTACCTGTGGATTTTATAAATAAATTTATGGTATTTTTTATTTAACACTAAGTTCATTCAATCATTAATAGTAATTAATTAAAAATAAGGAATATGTGCATCATGAGTTACAAAAAGTAAAAAAATAGTTATTTTCTCATACCTTGAGTACAATCTTCTTCATTTCTTCATCAGGCGACTGGAACTCTCGTATCAAGATAAGCATGACCTCACGTGTGTAGTAGTTAGCATATTCGGCATCCATAAGCGGTATCAGATACCCAATGGCTTTTAAGAAGGCGGCCAGACCTTTACCGCGGTGTGTGCGGATACCTTTCCATAGAGGTTTAAGTACAGAGTCGAATGATTCTATACCATAAGGTGTGGCAGCTTCAGCCAACGCGGCACTCGCTAAAGCTGTGATCGTCCGCACTTTCTGTTGTTCGTCTACTAAGCCTGAATACAATATATACTTATTATTATTTTCGGCAGAGGAACGTTAGTGTTAGGACATTCTTTTCTCCACTTTACGCTTTGTTTTATAATTTATTAACTTAGTGTTAATCACTATATTTCCCAACTTCTCAGCTATCAATTTTATAGACATGTTGAGTGGAGAATGTCAATATCACGTTTTGTCTTGTTAGCAGAGCAAGAAATTAAGAGAATTGATTCATTTGAAGTGGGAACTGAACTTATTATCAGAATTTACATATTTTAAATATAAAAATATATCATCTTTAATTAACAACATACCATGTTCAATGATTTCCACGAGTGATTTGAGATGAGGTAATATAGCACATCCCATCAATATGGCAATTTGTTGTACAATTTTAATACCAGTGTGCCGGGCTTGCCAAGATTTCTTTGAACGACATACAGCCTTTAAAAACGGTAGTAACGATGGGATTCCTAAAAAGATATAGAGAAGAATAGAATAAAATAATTTTTGATTTAATAAAACAATATTTAATGGTATAGTTTTACCCAAAGCCGATGCAACGACAGCGAAAGCCCTGGCTGTAGTGTTTCGCACGTATTCATCAATATTGTCAATATCAGGCCTCATTGTGGAGATCATAGTGGCTAGACCGGCGGCTTTAGCCAAATTAGATATAATTTCACGACCTTCTACACGAGCGTAGTAATCTTCGTCAATCAGTAAAGGTTCTATTACGACAAGAATCTAAAAAAAATAAGATCATAGTGACCTAGACCTTTGAGTACTCTAAAAAAAAAATGTAGATATTATAACAATGCTTACTTTATGAACATATGGACGAACTAAGTCATCTAATTTATATAAAATTCTGTCAATAACTTTGACGAGCAAGTGCCGTTCCTGGTCCTCAAGAGTGGGGCTCATAAGCAAGGGCAATATCTGATTAAAGAGTGGTCCTGCCCCAAAATCGCGAGCCTTGTCTGTAATTTGACGAAGTGCAGCTTTGCACATGGGTGGGGTGCCATTCTACAACAGAAAAAGTATAAGTTAAAATGCATATTTTTAATAATTATTGTACAATTACAAATCAATTCAAAAATATCAAAAATAAAATGATAATGAACCATTAATTAAACACCTAGGTGCTATATATACAACTCACTTTAATTTTCAAGAGCAGCTTCATGATCTTCCTCTCCTTAAGCTCCTCGGGGGAGAGGGCGTCCTCGTCGACGTCGACGAGCAGTTTGTCGAAGTACTGCGCGTCCTCGGGCTTCATGAACGGCAGCTGCTGCGCGCCCTTGGGCTGCGGGTCGAGCAGTCGCGCCGCCGCCGCCGCGGACCCCCCCACTTCCTCCGTCTGCATGAAAAAGCCGATTGGGGTACCCGCTAAAGGCGTGGGCGTGGCGGTCAGCTTACGAGCCGGGGTCCGGATCGGAACATAACCTGGGCAATAATATACAGCGTTACTCCTCATTGCCGTCGGATAGCGAGACCGTCATTTTTATTGTTTATCATGCATACTAAAAACACAAAACGGCAACTGAGCTATTAAAGCTAAATCTGGTAGTCTATCCGACGGCATGACTGTAAAGCGTTATGTCATCATTCATCTGAAAGAAAAATTCATTATTAAAATTGATTCTGATAAGTAAAAATGCAACACATGTATGTATATCGATTTAACGTCGACTTATACCCGTGACATAGATGTTGGCATTTAATACATGTGTCCTGAAACTAAAGTTGTGATTAATTACTAAGTGTTTACCTGTACCTCATTATAATGAATGAATTTTAGGATAAAACAAACAAAACTAGATAGCTCAAATTGAAGTGCACTTACCGGCCGGCGGAGGCAAAACCTTGTACCCAGGTGGGAACATGGCATCGAGTTCTTCATCTGTGTAGGGTCTATTGCGTTCATCTATTTCTTTCTCCCAACGGTATGCCTGCAGTTGTTCGGGAGTCATGGCAGCGATGTGACCAGGAGTAGGCGTAGCCATGGCCATGGCTTTCACACCCACTGGAGTAGACTATTTTGGAAGTATAAAAAAATTATATAAGAAAGATGTCACTTCAATTTTCTTGTATTGTTGTGAATATTTTGTTGTTAAAAAGCATATATAAATTAAGAAAGGCCTTTAAACAACATCTGAATATTCTAATATCACCATATTTCAATATTGATTAATTCCTATTAATAAGTAGGCAGAGCGGGTTGATTTTCTATTGTTGTTCTTTGATATAAACATTTTATTCGTCAAATAACAATAAAGTTCCTGATGGGTTAAATAACAATACCAAATGCGAAAATGTTTCATTTTCTTACTAACTCGAGCTTGAATATAATATCTAATGTTATGAATATGTATAAATACTGATAATGCGGAACGGAATGCCTTAACCCGAGATTTCATGTTCCTAATACCCAGTTATATGTGGGATACACTGCAAAGATTTAAAAAAATACTTACACCACCAGGGGTGAATATCGGCGTGTGTGGTGTGTGCGGCGTCGGAGTGGCATGCGAGGGCGTGGCGTGGGACGGCGTGGCATGCGAGGGCGTAGCGTGCGAGGGCGTGGGCGTGGCGGCGGCGGGCGTGGCGCCGGGCGTCTCGTCCCAGCGTGAACGGCGCTTGGTGCCCGGTGTGGGGGTCTCCTGTATCGTGTCCACCCCCGCGCCGCGGTCCGTACGTGGTGTTTCGGCCCAGCCACTTGCATGTCCGGGTGTTTCTAACATACAAAGCGATAACAGATGTGACATCACAAATGGGCATTATCACATAAAACATTACAATGTTCATTATTTTTTATCTAATTCCCTTTGCACAATACTCACTAATAAATCATCCCTTAGCCTTTTAAAAGTTATAAGATTGGCAAATTAATTTGTGGTTAATATTTTTCATATAGAAATATATATTAGTAAAAATTTTATCAAAATATTTATATTTTTCAAAATATTTATATTTGTTATAATGAGGATGCTGTTTTTTTTCTGTTTTTTGTCCGCTCTCGTTCCTTAAAGAGGGCCAGGTTATACTTGACGGGGAACAGTTCAGCAGGCAGGGAGTTCCACTCCTTAGCTGCGTACGAAAAGATGGTATATCGACGACTTATGGGTGAAATCCCTGCCTACGTCTACTGTCCCGCAGATAGAAAGGAGAAGAGGGTATTAAGTCATGCAGCGCTGCTGCACACTCTCCGAAATGTATCCTGTAGAAAATGGTCAGGCAAGCTACTTTTCGGCGATGCTCAAGGCTTTGCAGCTTTGCCTCAACAATCGCTGAATTGCCAATGAGCTTCTTGGCGCGATTTTCAATCGAGTCTAAGGTCGCCAGCTGATATTTAGCATATCCGTCCCAAACGTGGCAGCAGTACTCCATACTCGATCGGACTTGAGCTTTATAGAGTTGAAGAAGCTGTCCCGGAGTGAAATACTGCCTAACCTTTGATAGGACACCTAGTTTTTAGCTGCAGTTGTGGCCAAAGACGAGATGTAACGTCCAAAGTCCAAATCTGACGTAAGGTTCATGCCAAGAAGCTCGAGATGGTCAGCTATCGGCACGGGTACATCTCGGAAAGTCGGAGCAAGATCGAAGGGGCCTCGTTTTGCAGAAAATAAACACGCCTGAGTTTTGGCAGCGTTAAACATGACTAGATTGGCATCGCCCCATTCGGAGACGCCCTGAAGTGCCAGGTTCAGTCCATCGATCATAGACTCTCGACAAGACTGTATTACGATCCGGCTGGCCTTTGCATTGGATAGATATCTTTCAACAACCGTGCTGTCATCAGCGTACCCAACGACACCGGGTGTTAACATATCGTTGATGAGCAGCAAGAATAGGGTTGCAGACAGAACGGATCCTTGAGGAACTCCGGCATTTATAGCCTGGTAATCAGATACGCGGCCATCCAAGACCACTTATATCGATCGCCCACTCAAGAAGTCCGATATCCATTTGCAAAGGTTGGCCGGTAGTCCGTATGCGGGAAGCTTACTTATAAGGCTTGCATGCCAGACCCTGTCAAAGGCTTTGGAGATATCGAGAGACACGGCAAGGGCCTCACCATATCTCTCGATCACCTCGCTCCATATGTGCGTGGCATACACAAGCAGATCTCCCGTCGATCGCCCTTTACGAAATCCGTACTGGCTATCGTTTAGGAGATAATTTTCCTCCAGATATGCCACAAGCCTTTTATTCAGTACACGCCCCATAGTCTTGCAGAGTATAGAGGTGACCGATATCGGCCTATAGTTGGCAGGGTCTGCCCCATTGCCTTTTTTGGGCACAGGTTGTACATTTGCAAGCTTCCACGATTTGGGCACTACTCCAGTCTCTAGTGAAAATCGAAACAGGCGTGTCAGAACCGGAGACAGTTCAGGCGCACAGTTACGCAGCACAATTGCAGGTATGCCGTCTGGGCCGCTCGCCTTATTCACGTCTAGATTTTGCAGGGCCACGCGTATCTCTTTTTGGCGAATGCGGACAGCTGCCATAGAGCAGTCGGCGTACGGCAAAGATGGTGGTGATTTACCTGCTTCATCTAGACGCGAATTTTCCGCAAAAAGAGAAGTTGGCCTTATCAACCGCAGTGTGAGCAAGCGCACCATCAGGCCTCTGCAAGGGCGGCAAAGAGGAACGACAGAAGTTCGCTTCGACTGCCTTCGCGAGCGACCAAAATGCTTTACTACCCGCTGGGTACGAGGCAAGCTTTGCGCCTATTTTACGAACGTGCTCGAAACGAGCTCTACGTAGTACCTAGCTTGGAGGCCCTGTTGAAGTTTTTTTTCAGTTCTCGAGTATTCGAAGCTTTGCGCGTGCGAGCATTAGCCCAGGCATTATACACCTCTTGTTTCCGCGCTTCTGCACGGTTACAGTAAGCGTCAAACAATGGGCGAGCTTTACTGCCAGAAGGAATATCAGAGTATGGTATAAAATATTCCATGCCCTGCCGTATGACTTCCGTTATGGCTTCTGCGCAGCTCGACGATTCTCCTGAAGAAGAACAAGATCTCCAAGGATAAGCCGAAAAGAAGTGGCGAATCTCATCCCAGTCTGCTGACTTGTATCGCCACACTCGTCTTATACCACAAGGGCCCTGATCGGGTGGTGAGACGGATACAACCTTTACCAGACAGTGGTCAGAGATGCCCAAAGGGGCCGTAACTGCCACAGAGCATCGGTCTGGGTCCGTAGTCAGCAGAAGGTCTAAGCAATTAGCTGTGTGAGACTACATCGGGGACCCTCGTCGCACAGTTGACCAGCTGGGAGAGATTAAGCTATAATGAAAATTTGCGCGCCTCTCGTCCAGCGTGGTCAGTCGTCTGGTATGGGAACAGCCACTCTTTGTGGTGTGCATTGAAGTCCCCCAGAACGAATAACTGTGCGGTTGGGTACTTCTCCTGAGCCTCATCAGCGGCTTCGCTGAGGTGATCAAAGAGCCTGGTTGTCTCCAGATCTCCACTGTGCGAGTGGTAGACACCAGCATACACATTTTGCGTAGCTCCAGTATCGACCAGTACCCAAAGTACAGATAAACCTGGTATCTCAAGGTTTTTGAGACACTTGATGCAGTTGTCATCGCGAACGTACACGCAGACCCCTGCTCGTGGTTCGAATCTATATTCTAAGGAGTAGCCAGGGTAGTTGAGGTACGACGCGTCAGCTGGACAATTGATCTGTGTCTCAGTTAAGAACAGAAGATGTGGTCTTTCGGTCTCAAGGTGGTAGTGGACGGCGTTGATATTTGAGTGCAAGCCTCGAATACTGGCTTTATAAGCACTTTCATTGGGAGGACGTGCAACCGCTGTTTAAACTTGTTTCTGTTTTTGTGCTTCATATATATATTTTTTTTTTAATTGAGAAAGAGGGAAGAAGTGAATAGGCAGGAGGAAGGCAGTTGTGCGAGGCATCTTGACTCATTTAGCCAAAGGAGTAAACCGATTGCGACCACACACAGAAGAGGCTGGCCTGGAGACCGCGGGGACGCCCGAACCCCCCCGGGGATGCTCACCTGGTCCTCCCATCGCCAACCGGCAAGGTGGAACAACCCGGGATTTGTCATTAGGTGGCGCGGCAGCCTTTGACGGGTGGCTTTCCCGCTACTTGGGCTCCGAACTGCCTACGGTCGGCCAGCGGTGCACCGTGCTTCGGATCCCGCTCGCCTCCAGAGCCAGACTCCCGGTGCCGCAACAATCAGCTGCTCCAAACCGCTTACTGTCAAGATGCAACTGCACAGACCCAACCTCCAAGTAGGCTACTACTAGCTGCCTACCACCGGAAAGAGTGTTGTCCATTTGGCACTGCCCAGGGGTCACGTGTAGGGTATCTAGAGTCATGAAGCCCATATTGGACTTCGCCTACGGACGCGGAACATTAACCCCTTAAACTGTTTGCTACTGACATCAAAGTGGAATATCTAATTGGAATATCTAATTGGACTATTAAACACGAAAGGATTTCGAATCGACCCAGTAGTTCTTGAACCAAATAAACTACGCATATTTATAATATTAATATAGATCATTTTATATTTTATTTTAAAATAATTTTATGAAAAATTTATATATACCTCTGTCAGTTTTAGGTGTTTCGTCCCATCGATTGCGGCGCGAGGCGTGGTGCGCGGGCGTCTCACGGCCCGGCGTGGCGTGTCCCGGCGTGAGGTGCGCGGGCGTGGCGTCCCAAACGCGCGCCGACGGCGTGGCGCCGGGCGTCTCGCCACCTCGCCCGCTGGCCCCCGGTGTCTCTTCCCATGCACCACGCTGAATTTGAATATAATGACTGTATTAATATTACAAATTATGTAATATTTTGAAGCTAGAAAACTACCTAGAATCACGCTTCTAATCTTTTATTTAATTGAAGTACTTTCTTAAGCAGAAAATTAGTAGTGACAAAATAGTAAGTATCTAAAGAGAAGTTATAAATGAATTTATAAAAAGACACACATTTTTCCAATTTCTATAGTTACTTAAAATATGTTTAAAGTATTTTAACGCAATCCATGAGACATTGTGTGTTTATAAATTTTGAGATGACAAAAGTTGAATATTTAGCAATAAAATATAATTATTATTCAAAATCACCAGCCTTGTTTTTATAAATACAGACCATTAGGTGGTTTGGGCAGACATCAATCGCAACATGATGTGTTTCTAGTGACTTCAAGTTTAGGTGGGGGACATTCCATGCTTAAGCTGGTCCCAGCTTTTCCAAATCTTTACTGCTTTTGGCATAAGCTTTATTAATTTGAAAGCAAGCAACATTGGACATATGTGATTTTCTAGTTGTATACCTTTACTTGAGATCATATAACAGTATCCTATTGAATGAAATGCCCAAAATTCCAATGTACAGAATGAGATACTACAGAGTGCAACATTTCAGCAAAGTACATTTTGGGGTATTCTTACAGGTACTCTTGTGTACACATACAGGTACACAACATGGCAGGGTATGAGATATAGATATTATTGGGCCCTACAGGGCCCCACAGAAGAATACCTGTCACCAAGATGTGATGCAATGAGACAATGAACACTTTAAAGAATATTATTAGGTGAAAAAAATATTCAATTTATGTTTTACCTCATTTTCCCATGAAGGTGTAGCCTGAGAACTTGGAGTGGTAGATATAACACTTTTTTTAACAGATGGTGTCTCTTCTGAACTCTGGTCCCAGCGACCTTTGCGTTTAGCGGCTGCAGGTTTTGCCGACTCACCATTTGATTGTGCAACTGGTTTTAAGGTTCCTTCTCTGGCTCTTTCTAACAATTTTTTTCTTAGCTATAAAGAAACAAAAAAAATTGTAACTAATTAATAAAATAAATTATAACAATTAATGTTGTTTTTTAATTTATCATAATTTAATTTTAAATTTATAGATCTTGTTAGCTACAGTGAATATATATATTTTTTCTAAAAACAAATTCATTGAATGTTTCTTAATTTTCTATTATATTACAAATTATACAATAATATATCAAAACTTAATCATTTCACTCATACTTATTGATAGAAATACTTCTTTAATTTATTTAGATAAGAAAAATGAATCATTAGCATTAATATAACAGAGAAAGCACAGATTTTTGACAATAATGTGTTCTTTATGTTTCAAGCTTACTTCAGTTTCTTCTGCTCTGAGATACTGTTCTTTCATAATTTCTGTATATGTTCTGGAGCCAACATCTGGAGTTTTCCCTCCTAAAATAAATAATTTAGACAATTTTATCATTTATTGGATTGGAATAGGATGGGGGAGGCCTATGTCGAGGGACAACCTGACCAACAACTGGCTGCTAAAATTAATTACTTTTTAAATGTTTTTAATTTTAAGTCTTTTAAATTTTTATTGCATACTTTATTTTAATTTTGCAAACAAAAATTCTGAAATGGTCATTGAATAAAGGCTTTATTTATTTATTATCATTTATTGAATGGCATGCTGAAAAAAAAACCCCAAATTTTGTTTTACCTTCAGCAAATGGATCTGATCTTTCAGGGGATATAATCATTCGTCGTCTCTTTTGTCTGTACTCATCTTCTCTATCGGCAATTGTTGGTCTTCTCTTGTCCGCAAAAGGATCATAATCTTTATCACTCTGGGAAAATAAATAATAAAATATTGACATAAATCATAATCAAAAAGAGTATTAATACTTAGTACCCTTACTGTAAAAAACTTACCTGAGCTATATCATTTAAAAGAGAAGCTGGCGCTGTATATCCTGGTCGTTTTTGTGATATAGGTACATTCTCAACATCTTCATCTTCTATTTCATCATTAGCAGCAATCGAAGTAACATAGCCATCATACCTCGATTTTCCTGCTTGTGCAGAACTATCATAGATGTCATTGTCATAATAAGTTTCACCTAAAGAAACTCCTTTACCTGACCCATTTTCCGGCAATTCATTTTTCTTCGACTGAATCTCACGTATTTGCGCCTCTATGGCTGTAATCAAATGTAGTGATAAAGAAAGGAAGTAGTAGATGACTTAACTAAATAAACTTTAAAATGAAAATCCTAATTTGTTTACTTTTAAAATGAATCAAATAACAAATCAAAACTTTTACTTTTGGAAATGATAATCGCTATAACGAATGATGGCTGAACACAACAATGTCCGAATTTTCAGAAATAATATATTTAATAAATACCTTCGTGAGTTCTGGGTATTTTATCCATTGTATAAATTCATTAACACAATAAAATTGTTCAGTTGCGCTTAATTTAAGAAATTATTGTATTTTCTTATACATAAAATTCTGTAACCAAACCACACCAACAATTAAAGAAGCCACAGATAACATTAGTTAAAAGACGCCTGCAGACTTCATAATTCAGAAATTTGATAAAGATCAAATATTATGGTACACACAGCATACAATCGTTTCTTTCTTATCGAATTTATTATTATTATTATGTCATGGAAGTTATGTCTATATCACATATTATTTTTTCAGTTTAAGGAAGTCTAGATCAAAAAATTGGCTTTTATGAAAGTTTGCGTCGGGATACAGATCCCATGATCACGTACCGTAACCTTTGAAATTTCTTATTTATCTGTCGTTTCGTAATACACATTACACTTTGCTTTGTTCTTACATATCTGTGGATTTTATTCTCCTTGCTTGCTTTAGCACTGGGTACGTGTGCGCTTAAAAATAAGAATTTTGTTGTAATTTTTTTATAATTTTAATGATTATTAATCAAATGTTTATTTCTTGGTAGGAGAAAGAAAAAGTCGATCCTGGCGTCTCTACTATAAGTTATCAGGTTGATTAGCTACAGTACATAAGGTATATATTACTATATTTTATGAACACTAGTTCCACGTCAAATGTGTTGGAAGAAGGTGACACGTATTATCACAATTCAGAATGCCGAATTTGAAATAAAAAATATTAAATATTTACATTCTCACATCAATTAATTCACATCAAGTAATTCATTCTAATACATATTTTATATGTAATAATAGTTAAAATCTTGCATGTCATATTTATCTGCATCTCACTACATCCACATGATTTATTTCGAATTATACATGAGCACCTTAACTGGTGTATGTACTGTCTAAAGGATCAAAAAAATTTTATTACAAGTTACTTGAATTATTATTTTTTCTTAAAAGTATTTTGGATTTGCGTTATAAATGATTATAAATGAAAGGCGTCATATTTCTGTACTATCGTTTTGGTCTTGGCAATGTACGATTACTTTTTTATTCCTCCTCACAAAATATTTCTAATTAGGATGGTTTATCAATTCATAAGTAGACTATTTAATTTTTATAAAAGAGAACATTGTTATGAGTAATTTCCAATGTTAAATAATGTTCATCTATATTTACTCTACTTTCTATTAAATATTTTTCTATTAGATGATATTCTCTGCTCTTCTTTTATTCATTAATAAAATAGTTTCCTACATAAGTATGTAAAGTACTTAAATAATTATGTTAAAACTTTTATTACATACATCACTTCTTGTATTTGTCCTTCAACTCTATTTATTACAAGTAAGTAATGAGCAGCTTGTGTAAACTGCCCTGCAAACACTTGTTTAAACAAGTGTAAAATATGTTAAAAGTCTGGTTTGATTGCTTCTTAAATGTAGTACTGTAACGACTTGGCGCGGACAAGGACTGCTGGAGGGAAAGAAAATGATGCATCAGCAATCCATGATGGTTGGAGATATGATTCCTGTACACTCTGAAATACCCGTGCATTCTGAAGAAATGAATAACATTGGATATGATAATAGCAACTCATATACTTATGATGACCTTTTTCCGGCTTTACCGCATGCCCAACCACCTGTGCAGCGCAATAATATTCAACAAGTAACTAATAAACTACGTGTTGGCTCTTCATTGCATACTCAGGTATTATTCTTATTGCTCTGATAAAAGTTTTATATTTCTTTTTGATAATACAATTATATAACCGATACTGATAAGAACTTACCATGTGTTTCATATTGATGACAGTAAATTTTTTGTAATTAATGTAATTTTGTAATGTTGATATCCTATTAATAATATTTTTAATTATTGAACAAAATTTATTTATCCATACCTATATTATAAATTCGAAAGTAATTCTGTCTGTCTGTCTGTCTTTTACGCAATCAGGGTCAAACCGCTAATTCTATTGTGATAAAATACACATATAGAGATACTTGAGGGTCTCGGGATGAACATAGGATACTTTTTTTTCTCATATTTGTAATATTTTTGATATATATCAATATATTAAAATACTTATTAATTTGACATGCAATTTATTCCACCATGTTTATAACAACCGCCGTTGCTAAGCAACGATTTGCAAAGTTTGTTGTTTTAAGAAAACGTCACCCGAAAATGAGTTTGCTTAATGCATACATGGCGCGCGCCGATTTAGATTTGTATACATTACCAAAAAATAGATGATTTCTATAATTTGATATTCATCCTTATGAAAATAAATATAAGAGTCACTTTTAGTATTTCATCTAGATGGAAATTATAGTTTACTGTGTAACATTCTAATAAATAATTAAGGAGATGTCACTGATTCCAAATGACTTAGCCTACGAGTGGTATAGTATGAGTATGACCGACGCGAACGGGCAGATGACTTTGATGGTTTTGTAAATTGTTATATATTTTCGAATTACTGTTAATTTTTATATAATTATTTGCTGCTTATAATTAATTTATCCCAGTTCGGTATCTATACCGATGTTATACACTTAAAATATCGTTATTTTAATAATTTGAGATTTTATTTAATATTGTTCGCAAAAAATAATTATTATTTAATATAGAAAAACGTTTAGTACGCGCGCACGGCAAATTTGAGGTACTTTTTCTAATATTAAGAATTTCCTTTAGTTACTTTTGTTTGTTAATTTTGGTTACTCAGATATTTTTTCTCATAATAAATTTCCACTTATTATTATTTTTTAACTTATTTTAATTATTTAGGCTATATATATTTTCGCGGGCGTAGCCGCGTCCGGGCCCACTAGTTAAATTATAAATATTTAATTAGTGGTGTCTTATCACATAACTGCTAACATGCAATCAAAGTTCATTGTTATTTATGGAATACTATCAATATAAGTATGCAATTTTATTATTTTTTAAGTATTCCACACTCGGGAAAAAAAAATGTTATTTTTAAAACATAAACAATTGTATTGCACTCTGACCACTAACTTATGAGTTAGTGGTTATGAGAACTTATGAGTATGTATGCATTCTCATTCACTTATATTTTTTTTTTTTAAATTACATACTGGAAACGTTTTAAAAAAGCATTTTTCTTTCTTAAGCATGGAATAAAAATATTAAAAAAAATTAATAAATAGCATTCTCTCTTGCCAAATGATAATTCAAATTGTTATATGTTTCTAAATGAAGAAGAAGCACTTATTTTTCATGTTATTAAATGTATTCTTGTAATCCATACCTATATTATAAATTCGAAAGTAATTCTGTCTGTCTGTCTTTTATGCAATCAGGGCCAAACCGCTAATTTAATTGTGATAAAATACTCATATAGAGATGATACTCGAGGATCTTGGGATGAACATAGGATACTTTTTTTTCTCATATTTGTAATATTTTCGATATATACCAATATATTTAAATATTTATTAATTTGACATACAATTTATTCCGCCATGTTAATAACAACCGTCGTTGCTAAGCAACATTTGCAAAGTTTGTTGTTAGAAAACGTCACCCAAAAAAATTTCATAAATATTCTTATAGTTCAAGCGGGCGTAGCCGCGTTCGGGTCCACCAGTACTTTATAAAATATGTGCCTTAAAAAATAATTTACAAAAATTGCAGGTTTTCCATGTGCCATATGAAGAAAGAAAATTAGATAATGCTAACACCTTTGGTGAAGGTGAATCTTTGAGAACTTGTCAATCTATCACTAAAGATACTGGGGCTCATATTGAGATATCTACAAGCAAGGATGGAAGCTTGACTTTCCTTATTACTGGAAAGCATAGTGCTGTTCTTGATGCTAGAAGACTCATTTTGACTCACTTTCAACAACAGGTAAACATAAACAACAAAATATGCAAATTTAAATGCTTAAAATTCTTGTATTTAAAATTATTATTATTTTTAGGCAAGTAAGCAAGTTACAATTCCCAAAGAACATCATCGTTGCATTCTGGGTAGACAAGGCCAGAAACTGAAAGACTTGGAAAAAGTTACAGCCACTAAAATAAGTGTACCCAGTATTGCTGACAATAGTGAAACAATTACGATTACTGGAACTAAAGAGGGAATTGAAAAAGCTGAACATGAAATTAGAGTCTGTTCAGAAGAACAGGTAGGTTTATGTTTACTATGATATTAAGCTTGTTACTTATACCTATACCAATTCCCAAATGCTACAGTTGTGGGTTTGATTCCTACACGGAAGAGTAAATTATAGAGTATATATTATATTAAAGTATTCCTTCTATTTCCTCACTCTCGTAATGAGGCAAAGCGTGGCATTGAGTTTCGCCAATCAGCACGCAGTGCCTCGAGAATTTGGCGGAAAATGAGGAATGGAAGTGTCTTAATGGGAACGGTGTCACTTAATACTAGGTTCATCGTATGTGTGGGTACAGCAAGAAAAGTATATAAGTGTAACAATGCAATATTAAAAAAAATACTATTTTCTGTTTTAGTCTCGCAAGGCTTTGGAGCGTATAACAGTGCCTAAGATCTACCATCCATTCATTCAAGGACCTTTTGGTGAGCGTGCTGCAGCTCTCAGTGCAGAAACTGGAGCGCGTATTCACATCCCACCTGCGTCCACCCAAAGCGATGAGATTGTCATTGCAGGTGAAAAAAATGGTGTGTTGTCTGCAAAGGCGCAAATCGAGAAAATTTATGAAGAAATGGTAATTAAATTCTTTTTTTGTCAGAAGAAATCTAAATGAATGAAAGACACAAGCTCTACCTAATTTACCTCATAAATACGTGTTTTAATTGGTTATAAAACAAAACTGTTCCAAAGCTTGTCATAATTTTTGAAATTTAAAAAATATATTTATTTTTATTTTTGAAGAGCTAGTTTATGTTCAATGTGTTATAGTCATAATTTTTGAAATTCAAAAAATATATTTATTTTTATTTTTGAAGTGCTAGTTTATGTTCAATGTGTTATAGTAAAAAAATAAGCAGGCAATATAGTCAAAACTATTAATAATATTTTAATAAATGTATTTGTGAATTTATTTTTTATTATTCATTCATCAAACAGGCAAACAAATGCTCCACTGTTCGCGTCGAGGTTCCTAAATCTCAACATAAATATGTTATTGGTGCTAGAGGAACAACAATACAAGAAATTTTGAAAGAAACTGGAGTGTCGGTTGAGATGCCACCACCTGACTCACCAACCGGCACTATTACTCTCCATGGTCCTCATAATAAAATTGGTCTTGGTAAGTCATTTGATTCTGGATATTCCATAGTTATTAAATAATTTACACGGAAATAAATAATAAGGGGATGTTTTGGTGTAGTTTAATAGTGTCAGACTTGTGCACTTGTGCTGTGGTAAAAAGACAAAGCGCCATGTTGAGTTCACACAATGTCTTAAAAATTGTAGGGAAGTTAAAGATTAGAGTGTCTTGACACTAGGTATCCTTTGCATACCCTGCCATATTGTTTTCGCCTCCAAAAAGTTAATAAATCCTATATGGCTCTGAGTATACGTGTTTATAATAAAATTCCGCAGTGTATTCTTAGTTTGCCACT
>DWNA01000244.1:0-29452 GCA_018249835.1 Heliconius besckei | reverse complement strand
ACGCTTTTTAAAGCCTACTGCACTTCTTTTTATACGAGCAGTCTGTGGGTCAACTATACTCAGAGGTCGTACAGCGCGTTGCGTGTTCAATACAATAACGCCTTCAGGGCATTGCTGGGGCTGCCGCAACAGTGTCCTGAAGGCTATCACCGACAGTGGGGGCTGTCCGCTGATCCGGCACATGAGTGACATTACAATGTCACTATTAGTTATTAAGTACTAACACTATATATTAAGTTTTATTGTATTATTACTAACATATATGGATTATGTGTTGTCCGAACAATAAACATTTTTATTTTTTTATTTATTTAAATACGCATAGTGTCGAATTCTATATTTGAGATTGGATTGATCCCAACATACAGACAGACCAACTGTGCCTAAATATAAGTATATAGTCATAAAATAATATTTTTCTGCCACAGTTCAGTACGTTAAGCCACCGCATCGCCGAATACTTGTATAAGAGACAAAAATAACTCGCAACAAAAATAGCAACCACGTGGGGGTATTAGAAACCGTCATAACAGATTTCAACTATTAATAATTAATAACTACTAATTATTATAGAACTGCTAAGTAATAATATATATCAAATAATAATTATTTTAAACTACTTTTTACCAACTACTTCGCCTGCGAAATCAAATGTATGAACTAGAACCATTTTTCATATGTTTCTTTTTTCTGTTTTTTGTTTAAGTTAATTTATGTTTGTTTTTCGTTTTGTGTCTTGTGTTAATTTATTAATATCACCTACAATTACGGTGTAATAAAGTATTAAATAAAATAAATAAATAAAATAGAAGTGGTGTAGAGAAGTAACTACAGGTACAGCAGCTTATATAGCCTTCCTCGATAAGCGGACTATCCAACCGAAGAAGATTTTTTTAATTCCAACCAGTAATTTCTGAGATTACGTTTAAACAAACAAATTCTTTAGCTTTATAATACATACGTATATTATAAATTCTCTGTCTCTGTCTGTCTGTCTGTCTTTTACGCAATCAGGGCCAAACCGCTAATTTAATTGTGATAAAATACACATATAGAGATACTTGAGGGTCTCGGGATGAACATAGGATACTTTTTTTTCTCATATTTGTAATATTGTTGATATATACCAATGTATTAAAATATTTATCAATTTGACATGCAATTTATTCCGCCATGTTCTGCCATTAAAAAAAATAATAGTCATAAGACTTCGTATGACTATTATTTTTTGCATATATTTTTTTATGGAGAAGACAAGTCAAACGTGCCCTACGTAAAAATAAAATTCAAATAGACGAACAAACGTAAAAAATATGGTTAACGAATACACAACTCCCTCTTTTTCGTAAAAAGAAGTCGGTTAAAAGAGGTCTGTTGTATAGCAATTACAATGTGAAACTACGAATAATTGATAACAAGGTAGTCTTTTGTTTGGACGTCAGAGTAGTCGAGTTTAATTGCCATTGACAAGGAGCTAGCTCTCACGTGTGCAAACGAAATAAAGAGAAACTCATTGTAACGTAATGGCGAAACATTTTTTATTCAAAAACTAAAATTCTAAATTGTGGCACTAAATACAAAATGTCTCAAATAATGTGCAGAAATTGTAATTTTATTCGAAGAGTCGGAATCGAACTTACAATCATTACTGCTTTTACTGTCTATGTGCGCCATGGGGGTTTCTTTTGTGTGAAAAATAATTGAATAATTCATTATTCATATCGCAGAATAAGCAAACAGACTGTTTTAGAAAATGAAACTATACTGAAACTTGCCTGAAGGTTAAAATATATGAAATATTTTACAACAACAATAAATAATTTATAGTTATTATAACATCTTGTATAATTTTTCTTGAAATATATACATTTATATATAAATTAAATAAAATACAAAAAGCTGAAGAGTATGTTTGTCTGTTGCGCTTAGCTCAGAAACTACATGTGCATGCGGTCAAGTACTATTTGGCGCAGGGGCACAAGAGTGTGACTGGAAACGAGATGGCTTTTCCTCGCTCTGGCAACGGCGTTAGGTTGCGCGATACGCAATTCCTCAAGTATTCGAGGGAAAGTAGGGAACGGAAGTGTCTTAATGGATAGCGGAGTGTCTTAACCTCAAGTTGCAAAAAAAATAACGACTACGGCAAAAAAAACTAACACGACGGCTTCATTTGTTGATATTTATATATTTAAATTAATTTAATTGTTAATTGGCATTTCTGAGTACGTTTGTCAGTGTTTAAGTTACAGTTGGTACTTCATATCGATCGTTCCTTGTTAGATTCTACTACTGACATCCATCTCGATCTCGACAATATCTAATAAATAAATGAGCGTTTGTCATTCGTGCAAGCTACATTTGCGGTGACCTATTAAGAACGAAAATTAGAATTGTTTTAGATTAAATATATTATAGTGGTGGCCGTAGTTCAGCGGTAACGTGACTTTAAACGCGACGGTTGTGGGTTCGATTGCCGCCTCAGTATAGTAACAAAACGATGCGGCGTTCGGTTCCCCCGCTCAACGAGCAATGTTTCGAAAATTAAGCGGGAGCGGAGTGACTTAGCACTAGTTTCCCCCAGCTTACCCAGCTGAATTTGGAATTCAGCGTGATGCTAAATAACAAAATATTTAACGTGAATTAACTACCATAGTTAAAAATATAAAAAAAAAGCAAAACAAACACGAAAGTTAATAAAAAAAACCCGAACACGTGGAAACGAAACAAATTGAAAATGTGAATATTGAAAATACAAATCTGGCGTACATCAGTTTTTTTAGTACAAGATGTACGTCAGAATGTATGTGTGTAACTACGGAATGTATTTCAATTAGTGTACATTTTTACTTTAAAAATTTACATTAAATGAAAAATGAAATTTAATATAAGCAATATATCCAATTTTTGCTTCACCATATAGAAAGCTTTATCTTGTGAATGATATTATTATATATATTTAACTAGCGGCCCCCGTGCGGCTATGCTCACTTGAAATATACAAATGTTTATTTAAGTGTATTAAAGAAAAAACTCGTCAACAGAGGAGTCTGCACCAATTTCAGAATTGTCATTGGGAAATACCTCATAGGTTTTGATAATGTGGCGAATAAAATTAACTTAAGCCTACGGGAAGTACTACTATAAGCGGTAAATTTCATACAAAATACAGCAAAAAGATGTATAAATGCTTTTGATAGCGTTGTATTAGAAGCTTAATTTCTGTGCTGCAAAAACGGTTTCCGATCAGGTGATGATGGAAACCAATGGCGCGCTTTTCCTCGTAACATATGAAAGCGAGTAAAATGAAACTAATTTATTCCCTGTAGAGGGAACAACACACATGCACATGTGTACATAACAATGGTTCATGATTTTAATTAAATAAATATTAATTTGCTAACACTATAGTATATAAAAACAAATGTATAAATAAATATAATAAAGACAATTTTGTATGTAAGGACTTAATACACATATGTACTCGTAGGCTATTTATAGGAAAATAAAGTTATTTTTACATATTAAAAATAATTGTTCTTTTGTATTTATTCCCGGAAGATGAAATGACTGTGCGACACAGTGACGAGTGCTTCGAGAATATTCGCCCGAATGACAGCTTGCTTTAAATATACTCTTGTATTCCTTTAAATTTTAAGAAATTTTGATAATTTAAACGTACGTTGAACCGAGATGTGAGCTTTTATTAACTTTTCCTTGGAGTTTATGTTTTGAATTTTTTTGTTTCATCCATTATAAGAAACTTGTTTGTATGTACACTCCTGAGGCCAGTCGTGCTGCAAAAGTATCACTGTACACGGACAGGCTGTCAGAATTCGGCGAAAACTGAGCAACAGAGTGACACTAGTCTATCTCTGACAACCTTACCATGTGTGGTTTAGAACGCGACACTAAAAAAATATAAAGTCTATACATATTTATATTAAAAGAAGATGATCCCACTAACCAAGGTAAGACGCACGCACAGCCGTAGAAACGTGAAATTTAGACAGATTTCAGAATTTGCATCGAAAAATCTTTAAAGCGCCACAGATTTTTATTAAATTCTAAATTTAGACTTAAGAATATTTCATTGAACACATGGTTCATGGTTTTTTAGAATTCAGTCCCTAAACTGAAAATATTTTCATAAATATATTTAATAAATACTCATATATTTCAATCGGGCGAAGCCGTCCTGGTCCGCTAGTAATATTGTAGAGCTGAAATGTTTGCTTAGTTTTAATAGATCGAACCTACAACCATCGCTTTTACATTCAATCAAAGTGCAACGATAACCTTAAACGTAGTATTACAATACATCATAGGTATAGGTACGTAGTGTACATTGATCCTAATAGAACATACTAGTTGTTTATAATTTCAAGGTTAAACGAAATGCGTCACTCAACATATCTTCAAATGGGTGATAAGTTAATAATATAGTAATCTTTGCTTGAGTGGAGTTTATGACACAAAATGGAAAATTTCTTGTTTTCCCGTTTCCCTAGCCACCTCAAGAAATTCTCTCTTAGTGCTTGAAAATATCAAAAGATCAGCGTTCTACGCCGCGTAATTTTGACTTTATTCTATTGTATTCTGTCAATTACTCAGTAACGGTAGAGTTTATATAATATTATATACATACAAAGATGAGTGCAAATAACAGGAACTATTATTTATTATAAGCAATTCACGTTTGTGTAATATTGTTATAGCTATTAAAGACTAGTTCGCTTATCAGTCCGTAGGTCACATTGATAAGACTTGTTAAGATAACAATATTATTATAATATTATTTAATATATTCTTTTAATTATTTATAGATGGCAACACTGCAAATGTTATGAAAATTTTAATTTTAATTTTAATTTTTGTTAAATAAACGTTTTGAATATTTAAAAAATCCAATGATGGAGCAAGTGTCCAGACCGTTGCTGGCCTGGGGTCCGAAATGGGATTTCTCAAAACGCGCCGTTTTAAGTAAATCTGACTAATATACTTGAATTCGAGGACTGAGCGAGCAGATACAGTTCAAATACAAACTTTTTTTTGTTGAAAAAAAGAAATATTAATTTATTAACCTACAACCTAAAAGTGCATACAAACAAAGCTGTGGACCACCACTAGTTTGTTATAGAATAGTTATGTTCAAGCAAAGCGCAGCTATTACAATTACTTTTTAGATGTTAATTTATTTATATTTATCAATTATTTAAATGAATGTTAGTAATGTAAACGTAAATTGTTAATTAAAAAAGATCGTGTGGAATGAGAATATCCTAAACTCTCCCGTAAGTGGCAATGAAACCCACAACTATCGCGTGTACATCAATACGTCATTGAGTTCTTAGGCAGAGACTAGAGAATAGAATAATACGTTACTATATTCTATGTTCCATAGCATAAAAAATAGATTATGTTAAGATATACGAATTTTATATGCTGATCGATTCTTTATATAGATGTATCCTTGAGTAGGTGTGTTTGTTTATTTTTATTAGTATATTATAGTTTTCTAGACATTGCGAGTCGAGTGGCTGAACTCTACACTGCACTTTTGCGTTATTACCAGTGAGAGGAAATGAAATAAATCAATAATTAAATTTATATTATAATCGTATAATATAATAATATAAAAAATATGATAAATATAATAAATGTAATAATTAAAATAATAATATCAATTTCATAATGAAATTAAAATTTATGCACAATTATTGCTAGAGAATGGATAATAAATACTAGTTAATATCGGGATTACAGTGTGAAGCTAAAAAAACCAATAAATAACATAAAAAAATGCGCTTGCGCAGCATAATATCAATAATTCGCGATTCGCGACGAGCATAAAAGACTTAAATAAATAATGCACACAACACATTCCGTACACACACACTTGTAAAATCCCTCACAAACGAGCTTACTAAACTAAACTACAGACAATACATAAATGACATAAGACAGTTTTAAAAATATACACTGATATAAAAAAATACTTATAATTTTTTTTATTATTTCATAAAATATATAACATTATAAATACCTGACTCCGTATACTGTTCTTCATATTGATACGCCCGTTTCGAGCAAGATGTCAACATCGACTAACTAAACTAGCAGTAGCAACTATAATGAATGTTTTACCCACGCATTGTTCATATATAAACATGTTGTGTGTCATACATCGCTTGCCAAATGCCGATATGATGACTGCAGGCCCATTCAGAGCCAACGGTGTATATGACGTAGGGGCAAACGCTATTCGGTATAGAGATGCGCGGGCGCATGTTTCTTAACTGACTCGTTATGTTGGTTTTGTTTCTTTTATTTTTTTATTATGGCCCTAACTTTTGTTGCGATTTTTTATTCGATTTTGTAGTAATATATTGATTTGTTCGACATGTGGGTCAGCGTCTGATTGAAAACGAGGAGGTTGTGGGTTCGATTTCCACTCGGGGAAATTAATTTTTTTTCTTCTTTCCGGTAACAAGACAAAGTGCGACGTTTAGTTCCGGTACTGAAGTTATGAGTTATGAGTGAAAAACATAGACTTTTTTCAAAAATTTAGTTATAGAGTACCTACTCTACAACCTAGTCTACAAAAATAACAGATACACCTTAGTTTTAGGTCTCTCTTATCTTATCTATTTAAGAATAAGCACGATTGAAGTTTTTTGTGCTTTTTTTACAGTAAGCAATATACAAGGTAGTCGTCATGTCGTTATCTACTTAGGCTCGGAGCTCTTTCCTGCTGGTAGTACTGCTTCCAAGCTTACGTGGCCTTAAGTAGGGTTATTAGGTCTGCTTATGGATGGGGTGGACTATTCGAAATAAACCTATGCGTTGAATACTCGCGCTAACTAAAAAGTAAATAAATAAATAAAAACAAAAAATATTTTTTAGAAAAAGCTTTTATTATTATTATTATTTATTTAAACGCTCTAAAAAGAAGAAATTAAATTTAAACTATCAACTCTTAGCCTCATTGTACACAATTTATGGGATCATAAAAGCTTGTCGCTCGATTTACTTGTGTAAATAAACTAGTATTAATTTAATTATGTAAAATCTGCTAAGTTTAAATTTAATTAAATATCGATTAGCGCAACAACCTTTTATGATCATATAAATTGCCTACAATGAGGTTATGAGTTGATAGTTGAAATTTAAAAGAAAAACTTTATTTTCTTGTTTTTTGAGCGTTTAAATAAAAGCTTTTTCTAAGAAAGATGTTTTGCTTTTAATTTTTTATATATATACGCGATGACGAAGGCCGGGGCGAAATAGACACAATATGTACGACCATTCCTGAAAAACATAATATAATGTACTCTAAAATTAAATTAGTAGGGTTAAGAATCCATTGTTAGGTCAAAAAATAAATACGGTTATGAGTAATGATTAAAATGTACGCAAACGTCTTAATTTGGATTCACTGATAGTTCTTATATGTATATCTTGTATTACAATAAAGAGACGCCAACGTAACTGTCAATGCGGCGTTTGTGGGTTCGATTCCCACTCTGGGCAATAAATAATTTTCATTTCCCCTCTTTAGGAAGGCGAATGGCGGCTTTGAGTTACGCCACATTGTCTTGAATTTGGACGAACGAAGTATCCTAACGGAAGATTCTCTTTGCCTACTCCGATAAGGCATAAAGCATGAAGTTAAAAAATATTATTATTTTCTTTATAAGTAGATCTACAAGACACTTCGATCCCCCAAAATTCTCGAATATGCTGTGGAAAGACATAATTTTAGACAAATAAACGTATCTAAACTAATAAAAACTATTTCTAAACAGAATTAACAAAATTATAAAAACATACATAATAAGCACAGCACTAAAATATATAGAAAGGATTCAAGTATTTGCACCACGCGGTAATTGAACTCACGACCTTCAGTTATTATTGGCACTAGTCCACACCGAAGGCCACTCCGCCTATTCTTAGTTCATGCATATTTTAGCGTTACTCCTGAGAATATATTTTAGCAAGCCTCGTATAACTCATATGAGGAACTCAGTTTCTGTTCAAACGGAACGTAAAATTAAAATTAAAATTTTAATAATATTTTGTTTATTTACGGCACAGCACAGCGCTTGATTGTAAAAGAGAAGGTTCCGGGTTAGATTCCCACTCGGGGGATTACTATGAAAGAAGTTAAAGTAAACAAGGCGAGCCGTTTCCATATCAGCTATTAATCAGATTTTCAACCACAAAATCCATCAATATGAGGTCCCCACAGTAAATAGGCTTTACCATTCGAGCCCACATCGGTTTTAACAATTTTCGTTTGTTTGGAGCTATGTAAATTATACATTTATTTTTTTTACTATTCAATAATAGGTTATTAGGACAAAACCAATGTACTACATATTTTCGAGAGACCATTGTTTGTATCGTCATATACGTTTTGTTGTGTTTTCAATTCAAAAATTTATATTATTGTCGTCCACAAACAATAGTAGACATGGCAAGTGATCCCTGATGATCCCTAGGGCCCCAGTTCCACCCCCATGGTTGTTAATCCCCCAAGAAAGATTTGAAATCACAGTCTCTGTATACAAAACAAGCATTTGCTACAAGTTATAATGTGATAACTATTTCAATGAAATAACAATAAGGAAGTCCTTGTAGAAGTGTAATCTATAGCAATATTATTATTCATATCTTAAGTGGTCGTTGTCAGTACATGGAAAATATATGCATAAGAAAAAAATGTCATAGATCCCAAACCAATGATTGTCTATTTGTCCGTGCACCTTAATCTAAGAAACGAAACTTATCTGACTAAAATATAGTTTTCACTACTGTACGAGTATTTTGGCAAACTTTTGTATCTATTCATAAATGGAAAAGTTATATCAATTTTAAGTATTTTGTCCGATTAAATAATATAATAATTATTTATGTTTTTGGGGTTCCGTACCGTTATAAGGAACAAAAAGAACCCTTGTAAGATCACTTTGTTGTCCTTCCGTCTGTCTGTCAAGAGCCTACATGTCAGGAACGCTTAGATATATTGGATTGAAATTCAAACTATATCGTGCATATGTATATTTCAACTATATAGGGTACTAATAGGGCAGTTAACTCTATTAACTAAATCAATAGGGTACTTCCGGCCGACCTAGAATTATGAAATGTGGCAGCTAGCATCTACAGGTAGTACTAGTTCAGGAAAAAAGGTTTGCGTATTGAATAGCGGAACTCAATACGGCGCTTTGTCTCGTTACCGAAGAAATGAAAATATTAAATATTTCATTAGTTAGAATCGAACCCACAACCGTCATGCTTATGCCCCTCCACCACGACGGCCCCGTCATTCGTCGTCCCGTTCGTCGTCATTATATCTTTTTTATATGTATATTTATATATATTATATATATAATCTGAAAAATTGTACAATAAATTCTAGAAAAAGATATTACGCAAGTAAAGTTCAAGCCTTTTCACTACTTCCATCATACATCTTTTAATCCAATTTCCATACCATTTGATATATAAAATATATTGATGCTATAGTACATCGTCTACATGTATGTGCGGTGGTTGCGGGTTCGGTCCATATTGAGGGAAATATGTTATTTCAAGTTTGCATAACGAAGCGCGGCGTTGAGTTTCCTCAAAGTAAAAAACCTCGAATTCAAGCGAAAAACGGACTACAGAGAGTCCTAACATTCTGTCCTGTCTGATTACCATTATCTATTGAAAAAGAGCAATTTTTATAATATTTCATATCTTGTTATACAATTCCCCAGGTAACTTATATTTTCAGCAGTCAGAATTTCGAGTCGAAAGATTCTTAAGAGGAAATTGTAGAATTTTCACTTTGGGAATAATTTATATTTATAATGTAACAGTTCTCGTCCTGTTAGATGAAATACGATATTTTGTTCTGCTACCTTGTGTTGTCTCCTATATTTAAATGCCTTGAAGACGTCTTGTCCCTTAAAATAGTTCATAATATTACGTATCGGTTTATTAGTAGCTGTTACTGTACCACGCTGTAATCCGCTCGTAGCAGGCAGGCAGAGAGCAGAGGGAAGTCAGGTCTAGGTCTAGGATATCTTTATAAACTTGTTATGGAAGCAACTTTATAAAGATGGTCAATTTTATCTATAATCTAGAAGACCACTTTGTCTGTCTGATAAGTGTGAGCTCATAAGACTCACTCTAAGTGCACAGACGAACAGACGAAAACTTTTAAAATCATTGTATTGCATTCTATTATATTGGTAAATGCCCGTAATAATATAATTTCTCATAAATCTTCAACGTACAGAAATTGGTCACTTGATTTCAGTTTTTAATCCAGGTTTTTTGTCTACTCTGCTCTATGCGAGATAAAGCGTAAAGTTTCAATTAATTAACTCCATTAGAGAAACAAAATTAATCAAGAAATAAAATATCCACCAATTAAAACATCCTCAATAGCAGAGCAAGCAAAGTGCATACAGAGCAAGGGAAAAATATAAAATATTTAATTCCCGAAAGTGGGAATCGAACCCCTAATCTTTGCTTTGCCACTGCACCACATCAGACTCAACTTTAAATCAATGATATTTAAATTATAATTCAAATTAAACGTCCAGTCGGTACGTTGACACGGGCGAGACCCCATATTTAATTATCCATATCATATTTTACATATTTACGTACATCGTACGTTGAGTATTTTTGAATTTAATCCAGCGCGATGGATTGGACAATTTTATTGATAAGTCTTTATATTTAAACTAGAAATGTGTATGTCACATGCCACATGCCACATGCCACAGTGGGTTCCCTCGATCAACTACATGGATATGGATAGCTGATCGAAGGTTACATTGAAATGCTTCATGTTATGCACCAAAGCTTATACCCTTTAACATATTTTATAATACTTAAGGCGGCACAGTGTTTGACTGTAAATTTCCAATAGAAGAATGTATTATAAACTTTACCCCACTCTGGAAACAAAAAAAGCGTGGCGTTGGCACATCGAATATTCAGTAGAAAATGAGGAACGAAATGAGGAACGAACCTTAACACTAGTTCCGCTCGGCCTATTCTGCTATCTATGGAATACAGCGTTATAATTATAGACTGAGATCCCACCGTTGAATCCTGCATATACCAGTTTTCTTAATTAAACCTATATTAATGAATAATACATGATTAGTAGAACAGATTACACCTGGGTTGCCTGGAAGAATCCTGCCGCAATCACCTTTAATTAAATTTTTTCGTAACTCGTTTTTGGAGAAAATTGCAGTCATTCGTTTTTTATATGAATCGCACATCATTTGAAAGAAAATCGCATAAGGAATTGAAAAATTAAGGGTTGCCAGCTCTCAGTCTGCCGCAAGTCTAGGTTTGCCTGGTTTAAACATGTCACTAAATGTTAATAATTTGTACTCCTGTGTTTTTTTAATGGATTATATATCAAATTACAGCTTATTCTTTTCTGAACACGATAAACCAGGGTTGCCTGGAAAATTTCTGCCGCAAACAGGGGTTGCCAGCGTTTGAAATATTTTGTCGGTCTGTCTTATGTTTTGAAGTAAAATATTATATAATAGAAGGTCAATCTTAAAATCAATGTTTATTCTAATTCACCTGTTAAATGATGATTTGAATCATATTAAGTACACGCAGAAAACTATTTAAAGATGAAATCATCCTTATTTTTCAAGTAAAATAATGAATCTTTATAGATTGTCAATATTATTATTGAGTCTTTGCAAAATCTATTTTCTAAATACTAATAATAATAATATTTATTTATTAATTTAAATTACCATTTTGGAACAACTAAATTATCTAATTAAATAAATGTTTACAAATATCGATCTACTATAAGCTATTAATATACATACATATACATCATGTTTCCTTAGTATAATGTGACCATTATTGCGGATATTTTTTTTATTAATTATATTGAAAAATACATTTCAATTAACTCTCTCTCTCTCTCTTCGTCCTCTACTTGTTTGATTTGACAACGCTTGCCGCAACTTTTTTTTTCTCACGCAACTTTTAATAATTTGCATAGGAAAGAAATATATATAATAGAATTATAATAAACAAAACTAAGTTAGCAAAGATTAATTCCAGGAAAATTGGACAGTAATGCCGACTAATAAACGCTATTTACGATTTATGACCAGAAGTCGGCAAATATCATCATCATCATCATCATCATCATTAGTTAAATAAATAAATTATTTAAATAAATAATAATAAATAAAAAATAAATAAATTAATAAATCGGCAAATATCAAGTATAACTAAAATTTTCGACTGACAGAATCTCATTTCTCATCATGCGTTATGTACTTTGAAAGGCCTTAATCCAACTAGAACTAGATGGACTGAATCATTTCGGTATTGTAAGGACTTGAATGAAATGCATTATATTGGGAAATGTATGGGCATATGGATAGACAAATGTATTTTAGATATTTATATATAAGTATTGAGTATATACTGGTGTCTTCTGTATTTGATGATGTGAAGAAAACTGCAGTTCGTATAATTTATTTAATTTAATTACATTTCAAATGTTGCAATTACAGATGATTATTATGAATATAGTACTAACAAATTAACAGTGTTTTAAACCAGTTTCTCTACACAGATTCAATAAAGAGGTAAAAGATAAAATAATAATTTAATAAACCAATTTGATTTGAACCTACACCACAAGTGCATGTTTAAATGTTACACGTACAGCCTCACCCCATTCAATGCCAGCAGCCATTTTAATCATGATCCCAACGAGATATAACTACAGGTAGATTACTTTATTGTACGCATCTTACTTTGAGTTCGATCTAAATCTATAATTTTATTATAGGATTAAAAGGAAATTTCTTGACTTCTAGAAATAGATAGAAATTGTAAATTAATTTGTAAAGAAATAAATATTTGTTGTTTCTTTTTTGTCTTGTTTCAGCTTAACGCTGTATTCTGCATATAGCATTTCGCATGTATTTCTGCGTATAGGTAGAGAGAACATACTATTAAGACACTCCTTTCCCCACATTCTGCCGAATTATGGAGGCATTGCGTGCTGAGTGGCGGAATACGAGTTGGGATCGAACCCACAACCAGTCGCGTTTACAGTCACATTTTGTACCCTTGCGCCACGGCCCACAACCGGCCGGATATTAAATATCAAAATTCATAGTATTAGAAATCCACAAATCTAATATATCACATTTTACATAGCAATTAGGTTTAAAAGTAAAATTTGGACAGATCTTTGTTTTCGTCATCTGGACACCCAATAAGAAGAAATTTTAAAGCCTTTTAACCCTCAAGGGACGAAATAGGGGTTGATAGTTTGTATGGAAAAATCTTTAAATCGCCACCGATTTTTATAACATTTGAAATTCAGACTTAAAAATATTTCATTGAACACGTGTTTCGTGGCTTATTGTAATTCATCCCCTAAGGGTGCACATAAGCAGACGAAGTTGCGCGCGTCCGTTAGTTAAATATAAATACATACCACAAGTAGAAATAGAGTATGTATGCACTTCAAAAAAATTCTATAGAAGTAAGGTATTTTTCTCTTGATATGTAATGAGCGGTCAATTTTTTCAGCTACATTACGCATTTAAAGTGAACGTGACCATAGCGCCATCTAGTTTTTCTTATTTTGGACAATTTGGACGAGGCGACTTAAAATTATAGTTAACTGTAGACACGAAGTGTCTGTATTTTATTTTGGAATAATATAATTGGAAACTTGTCAATTGTATGTGGATTAGATGAAAATAAGTAACTTCTACTTCGAATTTGGTTAGATAGAGAAAAAAAGGTTGAGGCTATCATGTCGCAGTTAACACTAGGTTCCCATGTTGCTTTTGTCTACCTTGCTATGTGTGGGATAGTAATAAATATTAGAAAAAAACACGAAAAGTAGGGGCATTAGTTTGTATAAAGAAAAGGACAAAACATGTCCCACTACCAACTGTGATATTAGAACATTTAGAATAATTTAGAATAAATTTTTTTATAATTATTATAAAAATGTTATTCAATGATTTTTGTTTCATTCGATACGATCCCCACTCGAGAATAAAATATTTCATATTTTCATTTCATCGCTCTGTTGTCGAGGGAAAAACGCGGGGTTGAGTTCTGTCACTCAACACGAATACCTCCAGAAAACGGTGGCAAGAGGGAAGTTGAGAGTCTATTAGATTCCATCTGCCTACCCTCCTGCAAGCGGGATACAGAGTGAAGCTTGACGCTTGCGCGTTGAAGACACGTCGGTTGAGGGTTCGAGTCCCACTCGGGATAATGAATTATTTTTATCACTGCGTTGAATGGTGGAACTCATCCTCGCGCTATGACAGAGATAAAGAGCGGTGTTGAATTCCGCCATTGAACACTTAATATCTCGAAAATTAGTAATGGAAATCGGATGTTCTGACACTACGTTTCCTTTTCCTACCCTGCGATACTTTAGCGGCAGGGATATAGCGTGAAGCTCAAAAAAATATTTTAAAAAATACATAAAATTTCCCCGTTTCCTGTAACAAAGAACAATGTACAAATATAAGGGAGGGGGTTGTGGGAGACAGCTATGGGCGGTGCCTAAACCCCCTCAGGGGGTAAGCCCGGGCTTACCCTTCATTCCTCCGGCAGCGCTCAGACCGCTCGCATGTCTTGTCGAAACGGGGACTAACTACTATTCAACACATGGTAGATAGATTAATAACTTTTCGTGATGAACCAGTGAGCTCTCGGGCATCCAGATGTCTCTTATAGTTAATTTGAAACGGTTCAAAGTTCTGAAACGTAACAGTGATAAGTTCGCGCGCATAGAGTTTAGAGGTAAGTTGTGTTTGTGTGTTTTTAGTTTTTTTGGTATTGTTTATTTGTTTTTATTTTTGTATTGTTTGTGTAATTTTATTTAATGAGCTTTTTGTCATGTGTTCCAGGATCCTTATGTTATATGTCCACTGGTTGCGGATAATAGCGCTGTGCGAAATGCTGTTACTTGAATTTACATATAATTCGAAAATAATAATTTAATATTTATTTTTCATGTAATTGTTTACTGTGCATAATTGCCACGATCGCGTGAAGCAAAGCGCAAAGCGATTTCAAAGTGCTAGATTTGTGCTTAAAAAATATACGGATATTTTTTAGATTCTCGCTGTCTCTCCTATATACGAGAATACACGGCTAACACGTTACGCGGACAGAACCTATTCACCACAGACATAATTCGTTCTTTCGAAGTGAAGTTAAACTGCATACTTCATAAAGTGTATCGTAATAATATAATAACATTTTCTTCGAAACAAATGAGTAAAAGAAGAAAAAAAATATACAAAATGTAAGGTTTCTTTGGACATGTAAATTATTTATTAATATTTTAAACGCTGTATCCCGCAATGAAAACTTATATTCATACACTACATTACAGCTAGAGTTCTAGCTCTAAATAATCTAATAAAAAAGTATATGATTATTTTTTATACTTGCTATTACAGCATTAACAACAATATAACGCGTGAAAATCGTGGCGTAAGTGCAAATAGAAATTACATCAATATCCTTCAAAAACTTTTTCAATCCTATAAAGGGCAAAACAGTTTCTTGTATCCTCAAATAAATATTTATTGCTTATTTTGCAACTCAATTTAGATATGTGGGATTAATGGCGATAGTTGTCACACGGGGGAATGATCACTTTATTTTGACATTTTTTATACTAGAAAAAGAAATTTGAATATAGCGGGACTCGGGATGTAACTTATATAAACAATATGAATGCTCAGAAAATTAAAATATTCTACTAGATGCTTAGAATCTATATATATAAAAGAACTTGTCCTCACTGACTGAGGTAAGACGCACGCACAGCCGTAACCGCTGTGCGTAGAAACGTGAAATTGGGACAGATATTTACTTTCGTAATCTGGACATCCACTAAGAAAGAATTTTGAAAAATTTTAACCCTAAAGGGGTGAGATAGGGGTTGAAAGTTTGTATGGAAAAAAAATTAAATCAGCACCGATTTTTATAAAATTTGAAATTTAGATTTTTAAAAGTATTTAATTGAACACGTGTTTCATCGTTTTCTAGAATTCTCCCCCTAAGGGTGCAAATAAGGGGTTGAAAGTTTGCATGGATTTTTTTTTAAATCGCCACCGATATTTCATTGAACACATGCTTCATGGTTTATTAGAGTTCACCCCTAAGGGTCCAAATAAGCAGGCGAAGCTGCGCGCGCCCACTTGTTATATATAAAATCTCAAGTAAAGCCGAAAGAGTTATTAAATAAAAAGCTTTAACCTTGAGACCGGAAGTACATTTTACCAGAACTCTAATAAATCAAATAATGAAACTTATCCACTATCTCTTCTATTCACAAGAGTTTACAGGAAACATATAATCCAATAAAACTACTACTACGATAACGGAAATGTCACGATGATTTGAGTGCAGCTTTTTCTTTTTCGCTTTTATTATAGTATAGCAAATATAATGGGAACCTAGTGGTAAAACACTCCGTTCCCCACGCACCACTTAATTTTTCTATTTTGTTCTATAGACATGAAACAGCTTATATAAATAGATATCAAAGATCAATGTCACAAAATGAGCTTATACTCGTAGCTTGCTATTTCGTTTAGATGGACAATAAATGTAAAGTGTTGCATGTTGAGTGGCGGAACTTAACGCCACGCCTTGTTAGCAGATAGAAGCAATGACTATATTAATAAATAATAATACATAAAATAAATAAGTTGAAAATCCGTTCTGTAATAGTCGTATTGGTTATACATTTTCTTTTAGTCACTAAGGAACCAACAAGTTTAATATGCTATTTATATTTGTTTCTCATGAATATTAAGAAGACGAAAATATATAGAAACGAAAAGAGAGTAAACGTAGCGGAACTCAAATTCGCCACTTGGAACCACCAGTAGTTCCTGAGATTAGCTCGTTCAACCAAACAAACTCTTCAGCTTTATAATATCAGTATAAAAGTATAAATTTAGAAAAGTACCAAAACAAATAAGTATAAATTAAATGTTCTATAAAATGTTGAAATTAAACTAAAATTCCTCCAGTTTCAAAGCTACTTGAATTTTCATCTGCACAGATATTGCTTAGCAACAAATTACTTAAGCTCGTCCAAGTCGTTAGAACTAACGCTGTCTGGAAACGTTTCTTTGGTAAGAATTTTAAGTGTAAATAAGCATAGTATATAACGGATTTGAACACCTTACTTAACTAATACTCTCACACTCCGTTCCTCACTTTCCCTCGAATTTTGAGGACATTGCGTGTTGAGTGACGGAACTCAGCTTTACATTGACTTTTTATTAGATCAAATAAATGAAAATATTAAATAAATCATTCCCTCCAGTGGGGATCGACATAAATACACCTTAATACAAAAGCACTTTTTTCCTGAGGTTAGGATTAGAACCTACAACCATTAAGATGTCAGTCAAACTCTACGCCACTACGTTCATCGGCTTCGTTTAAGTAGATATTGTCTATCTGGAATTGAGAATAATTATTATTGTATTTAATGGGCTTGGACTCAACAGGTGGCGGGGAATCTGAGATTAGGACAAAGTGATCTCTCAATTTACAATAATATCAATTAAAGGACAAAGAAGTACTGAGGCCGTCGTGACCGATGACATAATTTAAATTAAATATAAATTAACTAGCGACCCTCTTGCGGCTTCGCCCGCTTTTACTATTGGATTATTCATATAATGTATGTTTGCAAAGCACTTAAGATAATATGAAAATTAATTAAACCCTAATGCAACCCGCATTTTTGTAGTTTCAATAAGGATTTTCCAATTGTTTTACACAGCACGGATTTTTTAGTAGGTACCGTAATTTTAAATCTGTGCTACTAATCTTTTCAAGTACTTATTAAAATATATTTAAATGACTATTTTTAGATACTTAAATGACTATTTTTAAGCGGAAGAAATTATAAAGAAAAACCTACCTACTAATAACTACTACAAAAAATATGAAAGCATATATATCGCGCTGAAATAATACATTCAACTCCAATTATCCAATACATGAAACGCATCTAAATCATCGTTGCTATAGAGGCAGGCGGGTTCTTTTTTCGAGCTTGTGATTAATGATATCATTAGTATACACTCCGTTCCCCATGCACCGTCGGATTTTCGAGACATTGTGCGGAGAGGCGGCACTCAACGCCCCGCTTTTTCTTGATACCAGAGCGAGGAAATGAAAATAATAAAACCCCGAGTACTTATCGAACCCACAGCTATAGCGCTTACAGTCAGTCAAACCGTGTATTTAAGTCAAGGTTACATTTAATTTCTAACTAAGCTTACGTGCATAGACTAATTAATTACTTGAAGTAAGTTGTTTATTTTGAGAAAATATATATTTTTCTTATTACTCAGACCATCGTGGCGCAGTGGGTCAGTGTTTGACTGACACCGCGTTAGTTGGATTCGATCCATATTTGGTCCCCCAAATTGACTGACTGATTGATTTAATATGCCTATCTTGTTATATGTGGTATACAGCGTGAGGCCAAAAAAATACAAGGTTTAGCGAAAAGGAATTACAATATTATATATAACTTTACTGTATCAATTAAATTATGGGGATGCACAAAATAGAACATAAAAAAAGTATTTGTATATTGTAAACTTAGCGTAGAATATCTTGAATATTAATTACAATGTAATTTTAGCTGCACACAATGTATCCCGCATATAGCAGGGCAGACGAAGGGAGTCCGGCTTCTTAATGGGAACGGAGCTTAAAACATTGGGTTCCAGGCTCACTGTGCCCGTATGTGTTAAGGGCGGAACTCAACGCCACGCTTTGCTTCGTTACCAAACTGAAGAATTAAAAATATTAAATATTTCCTGTCCTAGAGTGGAAATCGTGTACCTGTCACATTTATAGTCGCATACTTGCGACCCAGGCCCTCGGCCACGACAGACCTTTTACATAATAATTTTATTTTTAAGCATAACTTAAAACTTGACATTAGTTGAGCGTTGCGTAAACGTGGGTAAACATGGTGGTTGTGAGTTCGGCTCCCACACTACGTTTTTAACTTCCCGCTTTATCTCGCACATATGTAGCAGGATAGGCAGAGGTAACCTAGTGTTGAGACATTCTGGTCCTCACTTGTAGGAACCGAATCCACAACTATTGCATTACTGTCAAACATTGCCACCGCTGGTTTAATAGTGGAGCCAACACTTCAGAGGCGGAGAAAACCACTCATAGCTCCGAACATTTTTCATCACACTACATTTGTAGAAAAGCGTGTTTTTTCGATTTTTTGTAATTATATATTATTCATAATAGCGTGTGAAGCGCGATTACGGTAATGCCACTTCATGAATTATAAAAATTTATATTTTATATTCTAGTTTCCGTGTAGCTAGCTATAACTAGAAAACTAAAAGTTAATTATACCATGTAAAACTCATTTCGTTTCGTTTCTTTGAGGGATTCTCAGAAAATACGAAATATTTGTGTAAATGTGTGGGTTTTATTCGAACCCGTCGTGGCGCGTGGTGTCCGCCTGTAAGCGCACACCCTTCCAGGGAATGGGAAATTATTGTGCCGCTATATAAACATTTTTTTTCGATAAGATGGTCTTATATTTTTTTAGCTTTCTTAGCAGAGGGAACCTAGTAACATTCTGCTCCCGACGCACCGCCCAATTTTCGAGATATTACCGTGTTGAGTGGCTGTACTGAGCGCTCAGGTTTGTCTTGTTAACAGAGCGGGACAATAAAAATAATAATTGTCCCGAGTTGATACCTAATCCACAACTCTCATTTTTACAGTCAGACGTTGCGCTGCTAAACCACGACGACCTCTTTTATGTCCTAAAAGTAGAGAAACATAGCGAAGTGAAAACGAACTTGAAACTTTTTAAACTAATTTTGGTAAACCCGACGTTTCGAACACTTTACAGTAGTCCGTGGTCAGAGGTAGACGAATGCCACATTAGTCTCCAGGTGACCGTGACCACTTATTATGAAAACGTATTAAACGTGTAGTGATAAAATATTTGAAAATCAGCTTCACGCTGTATCCCGCACACAGCAGGGTAGGCAGTGGCAACCTAGTTTTAAGACACTCCGTTCCCCGTTTTCCGCCAAATTCTGGAGGCCTGCCTTGACACCAAAGAGAAGAAATCCTATATCTTATAAAACAAAGTCCCTTTTTGTGTCTGTCTGAACTTTCTAACTCTTCTTCTTCTAACCCACCCAACGGATTTTGATGCGGTTTTCACCATTAAGTCGAGTATTTCTCAGGGAAGGTTTATATATAGTTTATTATTTTTACATTCTTATGTAAATTAACATAAATACGACAAATATGTATAAAGTCCTACCCGTTGAGACACTTTCGCGCTTGCGCTGCTTTAATAATAAGTACTACATGAAAAAAATGTACTGGAGTATTGTTCCTCTTAATAAGATCTACAAAAAAGTCCGCGGCGGGATATTCCTATCTTTTAAGAATAACGTGAAGTGATCATATTTCTGTCTAAAAATAATAATTTCAATATATTTTTTATTGTGAGGGATATTTTTCCATAATGGTATTAATCCTTATACTTTATTAATTTTCTACGTTAAATGAAGATAAAATTTGCTTTTACACTTTTTCGAAATTGCGAATAGTTTTAGAGGAAAACGCATATAATTGTTAACACATCACGCCGTTCACATATCAACTGTATCGAGTCAAGTTTCACTTATCCCTTACTCTCAGCATATAAATAAGTATATTAGTTACGTTGGCCATATATAGTTACGTATTGAGGTATCTAAGTCTAAGTAATTTAAACTCAACGTTTAAATTACTTAGACTAATATTATAACACATTAATAAAGGAAGTTCTTACCAATGACTACAATGTCTCACAATACATAATATCTCAAAATAACGCGAAACACGGAGAACGAAGTGTCTGGACATTAGATTCTCTCTGCCTACTAAAAAAATAATATAATACTTTGTTGTAAGAGTGTTGAATTAAAATATGATAACCTAGTGTTATGTCACTAGGTATGTCTCTTTGCCTATCCTAAAAATAGTGAAAAAAAAGCCTTAATAAGGAAAGCCTAAAGTTGCCTCATTCGTCTTACCATGTAAACATGACATGGAGGTATATCAGAAAACATTTCTTATATAATTACGTAAATAATCGTTCAAAATAACTGCTATTTTCTGTTATTAAGGTATAATATGATATGTTTTATATGAATGAATGAGATCATAATATTTTTTTTAATAAATAAATAGAGGAGGCCGTTGTAGAGTAGGAGCATTGGTTGATTCGATGGATTGGTTGGTTCGATTCCCACTCGGGGCAATGAAATATTTAATATTATAATTTGCTCGCTCTGTTCACACAGTTAAAGGTAACTAACAAAAAAAAAATACGGTCGAATTGATAACCTCCTTTTCTTACAGAAGTCGGTTAAAAACGAGTTTCAGCAGAAAATGTTAAAAATTTTCAAAAGTTTTTCCATAAAAATTTTCGAAAAGTCAAAGTTGAAAACGTCGCTTGTAAAATTATTTTTTAACAAAAAGAAAAACCGATTTCTAACAACAAACTAAAAAGTAAATAATAATTTTACAAAGATGTTATAATTTTAAAGTCGGTGTCAAGCTAATGCTACAATAACCTTACTACAATATCTAATTACTTAGTCTGTATGTTTTACTTCGTTGTAAACGCGACTTGTTGTGGGTTCGAACCCCACTCAAGTAAATTTAAAAAAAAAAACAAAAATTCAAAATATTTATTCAAATCAACTTTATCAATGAAACGAACAAATCATATGAAATATTCTAATATAAAATATAAAAAAATAATATATAAATATTCGCTTTGGTGTCGAGGCAAAGCACGGTGTTGAGTTCCGCTACTCAACACGCAATGCCGCCAGAGTTCGGCGGAAAGTAGTTAACGGAGTGTTAACACTAGGATCCTTCTGTCTGCCCTGTTGTGTGCGGGATATAGTGTGATTTTTTATTTCTTTACTTTCTTTTTGTATACTTGCTTATTTAGCCTGACGCTGTATCCCGTACATAGCTTGGTAGGCAGAGGGAGCCTGGGAATCTAGTGTTAACACTCCATTCCATTCCTATTAAGACAATTTCGTTCCACACTTTCCTCTGAATTCTAGAAAATATAAAATGTTTTCTTACACCTTTATCAATAGTTAAGTCCATATAAAATCACTTTTAAGGATCCCAACTCGAGGAAATAAAATATTTCCTTACGCTGGTAATGAGGCAAAAGCGAGGCGTGAAGTTCCGCCATTCAACACACAGGGGCTTCCGAATTAGGCGGAAAGTGTAAAACAGAAATATCTTAAAAGAAACGGAGTGTCTTAACAATAGGGTCCCTCTTCCTACCCTGCTATGTACGGGATACAGAGTGAAGCTAAAATATATATATTTACAGCTTCCTTCTAGATGCTTAGTATTTTAATGTCTTGTAAGAGACACTTAATTAATTTAAACATCGCTTCAAAGCAGCGACATCTGATATATTTAATAAGTTTCGTATTCAACTATCGGCTCTAATCCATTTACACTAAGATGAGGAAGGAAGAAAGATATTTTATTTAATTTATTTAAAATTAAAAGCAAAACATCTTTTATAGAAAAAGATCTCATCTTTTATTTAAACGATTTAAAAAGGAGAAAATAAAATGTTTCTTTTAAATTTTAACTATCAACACATAACCTCATTATACACAATTTATATGAATATAAAAGCTTGTTGCGCGATTGACTTTTGTAAGAAGTTTAAAAAATGTTATAGTCTATATTATATCATTTAAGAAGTTTCGACGAGGGGATCGAACTCACAAACGTTGCTTTTCATACCACACTTTTAATTATCAATTGAACAAGCTAGTTTAGTTGTCGAGCTAGTTTTTAATTCTGTATAATTTGAATTACTTTGGGAATAACCCTAACAAACCACAGGGCAGATGAAAGTGAACTGAGTATTGCGAAGGGTTAGGGCGCTAAATTACAGTTAATTATAGGTTCCAACGTCTATTATACGGGTGTTAGGATACTTTTTTAGTTTCACGGTGTATCCTGCATATATAAAGGTAGAGGTAGAGGGAAGGCGAACGCTAAGAAAGTTCCCCTTATTTAGTGGCGGAACTCAACGTCGCGTATTACCAATTTACCAGAACGACGAAATGAAAACAGTTCTTTCATCCAAATGGTAATGGAACCCCGAAACGGCGCGTTTACATTGACACCCTTGTGCTTCTATATCTAAGTAGGTACATATTTAAATACCACCGAGCGACAGCGTTTGACTGGTAACGTGATGATTATAAGTTCCATCAACAGTAGTTCCATCAATGATTTGTTTTAGTCTTCCCTCTCTGGCAGCGTTAAAAAAAGTAGTTCGTTCCCCGTAGTGGATATTGTGTCGTTTATTGTTGTGTCGCTTATCCACAATGGCGTCAATAATAAAAAGCAAGATAACTACAATGTTCTATAATAAAAGTTTCAATTTCAATATTAATGTATATGTAGATACTCGTAGATATACATATATGTCTCTAACAACAGCTGCAATTTATATTCAAATCAAAATGTTTTACGATCTGTCTGCGGTTAATCTATCTAAAAGCATGCCTGCCAGTATTCATTAAATTGGTAAATATCCATATAAAATATTCAGGCATAGTACGGCAGCGATGGTAGTGAGTTCGATTATAATTCGTGGCAATAGCATATTTGATATAATTGTTGATATAATTATCCCCTGGGTGGGCATCGAACCAATCTTACCGCCCAATTTCCGTCACGTTCCGTATTAAGCGGTATAACGTTGTCTTGTAAAATAATTCCTTCCCCCGAAACGATAATCGAACTCAAACCGCAGCTCATGTAGCCGACCTATAAGAATACTATATGTACAACATCCTATATCTTATAAAACAAAGTCGCTTTTCGTGTCTGTCTGAACTTTCTAACTCTTCTTCTTCTAAACCACCCAACGGATTTTGATGCAATTTTCACCATTAGGTCGAGTATTTCTCAGGGAAGGTTTATATATAGTTTACTATTTGTACATTCTTATGTAAATTAACATAAATACGATAAATGTGTATAAAGTCCTACCCGTTGAGACACTTTCGCGCATGCGCTGCTTTAATGGTAAGTACTACATGAAACTAATGTACTGGAGTATTGTTCCTCTTAATAAGATCTACAAAAAAGTCTGGGACAGCATATTCGTATCTTTTAAGAATAACGTGTAGTGATCATATTTCTGTCTAAAAATTGTAATTTAAATATATTTTTTATTGTGAGGGATATTTATCCATAAAGGTATTAATCCTTATCCTTTAAAATACTTTATTAATTTTCTACGTTAAACGAAGATAAAATTTGCTTATTACACGATTTCAAAATTGCGAATAGTTTTAGAGAAAAACGCATTTAATTGTTGACACATCCCGCCGTTGACACAACAGTTGTATGTTACTCAAGTACTCACTAATCCCTTACTCTCAGCATATAAATAAGTATATTAGTTACGTTGTCCATTTAATGTAGATCAAAACTGTCTTTTACTGTTTTTCATTTTAATAAGTACTTTATAAGTTGTTACAATATCAAAACGACTTGCTGCGAAACGACTCGCCACTCGCCATGCGTCCTGCGACGTTTTGCTTATACAAGCGAGTCCGCAGCGCCCGCCTGCCTTATACTCATCGGTGGTTCAGTGGTAGAATTGCTCGTAGCAAAGAAGATTTAGATGCGTTTTATGTATTGGATAATTTCAGTTGAATGTATTATTTCAGCGCGATATATTTGGTTTCATATTTTCTGTAGTAGTTATTATTTCTTGTGTTTAAAAATAGTCATTTAACTATCTAAAAATAGTGATTTAAATATATTTTAATAAGTACTTGAAAAGATTAGTAACTCAGATTTAAAATTACGGTACCTACTAAAAAATCCTTGCTGTGTAAAACAATTGGGAAGTCCTTATTGAAACTACGAAAATGCGAAAATGCATTAGGGCTGTATTAATTTTCACATTATTTTAAGTGCTTTGCAAACATACATTATATGAATAATCCAGTAGTAGAAGCGGGCGAAGCCGCAAGAGGGTCGCTAGTATATTTATATATACATATTTTAAATGTATATTGATTTTTGCTCCCATATAGCATAATAAGTAGGTAGTAGAGCTCCAAGTATATCTTAGGTTAAGACACCTCATTATATCTTGACAGTGACAAGGAACGTGTATTACGGGCTTTATTAGCATACCTAATGTCAGAGAATACCTCGTGGCGCGGCGGCACAGGATCTGACTGCAATCACGACGGTTGTAGGTTCGATTGCCATTCAAGGAATTTTATTATTTTCATTGTCTCACTCTTCATACCAGAGTATCAAAACAACGCGCAGCATTGAGTTCCGCCACTTAGCAACGTAACGTCTTGAAAATTTAAAATCAAGCGAAGTGTCTTATCACTAAATTCTCTCTGCCTATCCTGATATCTGCAAAAATGCGTACAAGTGTTTGTTTTCAGAACAAGCTATTTTACTTTTCCGATTCGATTCGATTCCAACTCGAGAAAATGAAGTATTTTATATTTACATTTTCTCGCTATAGTAACGAGGCAGAGCACGGCTTCGTTTCGGTTCCACCACTTAACACGCAAGCTAGCTTCCTAGGATTCCCATGCCTATGAAAAGCAGTTCCGCTGGTCCACGACAACCTCAATAAAATATAATGGCTATTATACATAACAATAGCTATATTCGAGGATTACAAAGTGTAGTAGCAGAGAGCAATGTAATTGATAATTCCAAGTAAAATTGTTTCTCCACATGTACGTATTCATTCAATTAAACACCTTTTAATTACTTGACACGAGTGAGTCATGTTATTGCAGCAACAAATGAAAATAACGTATAAATTTTGTAATACCTAAATAGTCACGAGTTCAAGTTACTTACGATTCCTTACCTTCTCCACTCCGTCAAATTTTTGAGGCATTACATGTTGATTGGCGAAACTTAACGCCGCGCTTTGCTTAGTTACCAGAGTGATGAAAAATAAATATATATAAGTATATGAAATATTTAATATATTCAATTATATATTTTCAACTTAATTGACTTCAAAATTGAGCTCAAACATTTCACCCGCACATACATAGTTACATACATTGCAAGTTGAATAAAAGCTTTTAAAATAAATCGTTTATTCAAGTGTACAGTAAGATGCTGTTCCACTGCACCACAATGGACTCTATAATCCTGCTTGAATTATTTAATGTGCATTATAATTAAACGAAAGTAATTCATACAGTGTGGTGGGTGTGGGTAACAGTCTCATTTAATATTGACGACCAGGGCAGCCACAATATCTACAAAATTGTACTAAAAATATGCATATTCATATTTACTGTAAATTAAGAGCATTGTTTCCAACGGCGCTACCCTAATATTTCAGATTGTATATTCACATTTATTTCAATTTTCATGACAAGGATAACTTGCAGTCTAATGCTTAGCAGGATAAAAACAAATTTAATTTTATAAAGCCAGGTGGACAGATGGTAATATGTCAAGAGAAAAGACACTCCGCGCACATAATTATTCTGTCCGATTTCGATACTTCGTGTGGAGAGTGGCGGCACTTAACGCCGCGCTTTGTTTTGTTAACAGAGAAAGGAAATTAAAACAGTTCACTCTTCTGAGTGGGCATCGCACCTAAAACCTTCACGTTTAGTGTCACACGCTGTACTTCTGCGCTTCAACCTGAGGAAAGAAAAATGTTATTAACGAAAACGTATTAAAATTTAAATGGACAACAATGGACAATCTTCATACCAACAAGAGATGTTAACAACAAAATAGGTCTAAATAAGAATTTTAACATAACTTGATAAAATCTTTGATATATTTGACAAGGAGCGACTCGCTCTGATGACAAGACCAAGTGAGTTCCACTACTCAACAAGCAATGTCTCGAAAATTTTATTGCGTCTGGGGAACGGAGTGTCTTAACACTAGATTCCCTCTGCCTACCCTGCTATGTGGGAGACGGCGTGAAGCTAATTAAAATAATTAACACTAAGAATAGCTATGAAGAGGCAGCAGCACTATGGTGTGACTGTAACGTGACGGTTGTGGGTTCGATTCCTACTCGAGGAAGTGAAATATTTATTTACGTTTATATTTCCATTTCTACGCTCTGGTGTCGAGGCAAAACGCGGCGTTGAGTTCGGCCACTGAACTCGCAATGCCTCCAGAATTCGGCAGAAAGTGGGGAACGGAGTGTCTTAACACTAGGTTCCCTCTGCCTACCCTGCTGTGTGCGGGATACAGCGTGAAGCATAAATAGCTATGAACTAGCGACCAACTCAATATCATATTGTATTGATATCAATAACCATTCAACATTTCAATATTATGTAGAAATAGTTTTAAACTGAATTTTAATAAATATATAGTTCCAGTGGCATTATATAAAAACGTATATATACTCGTATATATATATTTTTTAATAAAAAAGAATAGAACGGAATTTATTTTTCAATCAACATTAATATTTAAAAGCTTAAAAATGTGTTTGGTTGGACGCGCTAATCTCAGGAATTACTGGGTCGAACTGAAAAAATGTTTTTGTTTTCCATTAAGTCCATTTATAGAGGTAACACTGTGAGTATTAGCTACGTCCCTACGTCCCACGTGGACGAAGCCGCAGGTAAAAGTTAATATGTTATAAAATCAGCAATAAATATTATAGAGGATCACTTGTGGTGTGTGGAATATCATATGAGGTAGTTCTCATATGTAATGTATTAATGATTCTCTGCTAAGCTCAATTCAATTCAAAATGAGGTCAAGTTCGCTATCAAACACGATTATTCCGCATAGCAGGTTAGGTGGAGAGAACGTAGACTTAAGACACTAAGTTCCTTAATTCCAACGTGAATGTGACAATGAGGAAATAAAAAACATTTTATTACAATTATTTCTGGGCGTAGAGATCGAACTCACAATCTTTGCGTTTATAGACTAAATAATATTAGATCCATTCAAATTTGGAAAACTCATGCCTTTCATACATTATGTATGAAGGCGTCACAAAGCCTTGATTGTACTTGACTCACGTGTTTACAGTTACTTAGTAAATGGTTAAAATGAAACCCTTATTAATTTTGTGGTGCACATTGCCTGACTGTAGACGCGGCAGAAAGCGGCGTTGAGTTACGCAACAATATATTTCGTAGAAAAGTCAGGAACCAAGACACTAAATTCCCTCTCACTATATTCAAGCTTTGTGTGAAAAAGCGTGAAGCTGCTTTATTGTCATCGATACAAGCTACAATACAAACATCCTATCAAATATTGCTTATCACTGGGTTATGCTATTATGTTTGTTACTACGGAACCGCTTGTAGGCGGGACCGGCACGCACTTGGCCACTTTTTCATTATTCATAAGGAAATAAAGTTATTTCCAACGTTTAGAAGCATATCTCTTTATATTATGGAGAAAAGCATATTCTAAGTAGTTATTACAGTAATTTGATTTCGTACATTTTGTTTATGAACTAGATAAATTGGTATATTAAATATAGCTACCTTTTTCTTTGAATTTTTGTTATTTGCTGTTAAGGTAAAAAAAAATTAATAGCTTCAGCCCTAATGTAAGACTGAGTTGAGTGCGAGCTTGAGTGAATATGAGAGCGAAGAAAGTCCCTGGAGTTTTATATTAAAGGTTCTCTACTTCTAAAAACACTCTATGGATTCATAGAGCGACATTGGCAAGTTGAGAAGCGTAACTCAACTCTGAAGTAGGCAGCCTCAGGTTCCATCAACCATCTTCCAAGTCCATCATCAGCCAGCTCAAAGGTACCATAATAATGTATTGTCATTCAGTATTCATTTTATTACATAGTTTCTTATTTATATCTCGACCTAATAAAAGGGTGTTAAAAAATGTACCAACCGAGTTAAGTTAGTATCAGAAATTTTAATGAGATTCCTTCATCGTCACAAATCTTTGACAGCAGAAATAACATTTTAAAATTATTAACTCAGTTCATGAAAAGAAAAGAGGTTGGAATGAAAGATCGTTATATAGAGACTTTAAGTCTTTATCAGAGATGAAATGTTGACATTTTTAAAACACTATGAAATTTGTCTTTTAATTTTTGTTCTTCTTTTTTGTGAAAATTAACAAAAAGAAAAACCGACTTCTAACAACGAACTAAAAAGTGAAAAATATTTATATAAAGACTTTATAATTTTGAAGTCGGTGCCAAGTAAAACAAACAGGCTTAGTAATTAGATATTGTAGGAAGGGTGTTGTAGCATTAGTTTGACACCGACTTCAAAATTATAAAGTCTTTATA
>DWNA01000243.1:0-29459 GCA_018249835.1 Heliconius besckei | reverse complement strand
GAAAATAAAGGACTACCTTGTGGTTCAGCAACACTGAGCAACCAGGTTCTAATTGATCCTTATCAACAAAAGACAAGATGCTGACATAATGCTCACTGCCTACAGATGTAGAGACTATGGCATGGTTATCATCGATAATCTCTTCCAGGGTCCCCACTGACATTGGTGTCCCTCTAAGATCATCAACCTACCAAAACAAAATAAATAGAATATATTTGGAAATTATCTTAAAAATAAAAAAAAAAGTTGAGGCTGTGGTGGCGAAGCGGCACAAGGGTGTGACTGTAACGCGACAGTTGTGGGTTCGATCCCCACTCGAGGTAGTGAAATATTTATTTACGTTTATATTTCCATTTCTTCGCTCTGGTGTCGAGGCAAAGTGCGGCGTTGATTTTGCCACTCAACATGCAATGCTTCCAGAATGCGGCAGAAAGAGGGGAACAGAGTGTCTTAACACCAGGTTCCCTCTGCCTACTCTGTTGTGTGCGGGATACAGCGTGAAGCTGATTTTTTTTAAATAAAAAATAAGTATAAAAAAAACATTTACGGTAGTCTAAATATTTAACATTTATTTATTTACCTTTGATCTTTCTTCCTCAATTTTTTCTTCCTGAGGTTTAAGTCTTTCTTGGTTTCGAATAAATTCTTCTTCCATAAGCAAATAATCTTTAATCCTTTCCAGTTTCAGCAACTTCAACCTACATCGCGTATGAGGTGTCACTTGAGGTAGCTTCAAAGCGGCATCAGGACCCTTTGCTTTACGCTTCTTTTTACCAACCCTAGTAGGGATTGGAGGTTCATATTTCTTTTTCTTATCTTTATCATCTTTTTTGTCGCCGCCACTGCCTCCTCCAGATTGGTTTTGACCCTACAAATGTTGTATTTTTAGATTCATTTTACCCCTAAATATGTTGAATCTACCAAGGTCTGTTAAATTATATGTTGGTAATTCTCAATATGACACTCACCATAATAAAAAAGGTATTATTTCTACAAAAACTATATTATTTGTTACTTTACATTAACTACACAATAAATGGAACACTGAGCAGACGATGCGGATTACAAAGCGAAAAAAGTTTTCCTAATTTTATATAGTCTGTATCAATGATGACAATCCATTTCAATGGTATTTAAAGAGATATATATTTAAAAGTAAAAAAATATATATTTTAGTTGTTTATTAAACCTAACAAATATCAAATAAATGTAAAAAAAGTATTGATATAAAATAATAAATAAAATATATTTAATGTGTTAAAAAATGACTCAATAGACTGAATTCTTAATCACGTTAAGATACTCAAAAAAAAAACTACTTTGACGTTTGACGTGTCGACGGATGATTAAAGTTGAAATTGTGGAAAATATCGTCGTGGTATAGAATATTGATAGTTGTGCGCTCTTAATGAGAGTTTTCAGTTTTATTTCTACTTTATACATTTAACTCTGTTTTAAAATGTCACAAAACTTGTATGATAAAATATATTTTCAATCGTTATAGTTTTATTCCTAAGGGATAACAGCTGACACAAGTTTACAAGTGTGGAAAGTGGTGTAGTTACTCAAAATGGTTTTAGCAGATTTGGGTCGAAAAATAACAACTGCTTTGCAGTCGTTAAGTCGTGCCACTATAATCAATGAAGAGGTAAATAAATAAACATAAGTTTCCTTACAAAGTATTACTATTTTTCTTATTCTTATTCGATTTTTTATTTTAGGTTTTAAATTCTATGTTAAAACAAATTTGTGCAGCTTTATTAGAAGCAGATGTTAATATTCGTTTAGTCAAAAATCTTCGCGAAAATGTACGAGCCGTCATTGATTTTGATGAAATGGCTGGGGGGCTTAACAAAAGGAGGATGATACAATCTGCAGTTTTTAAGGAGCTTGTGAAGGTAAATTTTATAAAATTAAAAACATATATGCTTTAGAAACTATGCCGAATACTCCTTATTATATCTAAGCTTTATTATTTTTTTATGTAGTCCTTCAAATGCTTATTATAATTTTCAGCTAGTTGATCCTGGAGTTAAACCATATCAACCAGTAAAAGGAAAACCAAATGTGATCATGTTTGTTGGGCTACAGGGATCTGGTAAAACTACTACCTGTACAAAACTAGCTTATCATTATCTAAGAAAGAACTGGAAATCTTGTCTTGTCTGTGCTGATACATTCAGAGCTGGAGCTTATGATCAAGTTAAACAGAATTGTACAAAAGCCAGAATACCATTTTATGGAAGGTTTGCTTGTTATTTATTTTTTATTGTAAGGATACTTAAACAGTTAAAATTTTTATTTATTGACAATATTGATTGTAGCTGTTATGGTAAAGCATGTGCACAGTGACAGCATTATTTAACTTTGACTTGCCCTGTAGATTGTGGGATACAGAGAGAAGTTATTAAAAAAATGAATGGAAAAGTCTAAATTTGTTACTTTTCATCCCACAGTTATACAGAAGTAGACCCTGTAGTAATAGCATCAACAGGTGTGGAAATGTTTAAAAAGGAAGGATTTGAAATGATTATTGTAGACACCAGTGGACGTCATAAGCAAGAAGAGTCCTTGTTTGAGGAGATGTTGGCAGTTGCTAATGCTATTGTAAGTTTTTATTGTTTTTGCTGAACTTAATATTATTGATATGTTTAATAAAAAAAAAGATAATGCTTTGAGACAGTTGTGGGATACAGTGTCTGGCTGTAAATGCACACTTATACTTATACTGTGAATTTGAGTTCTGCTATGCAGTATGCAATGTCCTGAAAATTGGACAATTGGGAATTGGGAATTCTGCCATTACATTCTATAATGATAAAGTTAACATTAATATGGTTAATGTGTTTTAGAAACCAGACAACATTATATTTGTGATGGATGCTACAATTGGTCAAGCCTGTGAGGGTCAAGCTAAAGCTTTTAAAGAGAAGGTAGACATTGGTTCGGTTATTATCACTAAATTAGATGGCCATGCAAAGGGAGGAGGAGCATTGTCAGCGTGAGTATTAGTCTCATCTACTTATTAGGATATATAAATATTAGTAGGGATGAGAGTATGAGTCCAAGTATTAATAAAATTCCATAATCAATTCTAATTTAGCCACTAAAAAAATTATCTGAAATTGTAACAAGAACACTAAAATATGTGATCATAATATCAATTCCATGCAAGATAACTAATACCAATGTATGTTATAATATTATTGTGATATTGATATTAAAAAAAAGAACTGTTGAATTTCTTGCTAGCTCTTCTCAAAGAGCTGCGTCCCGAGTCAGTCAGCCTTATACTCATTTAATGACTCATACAAAAGCTTCTTTAATTTTGAATTTTTACTTAAGAATAATTATCAATGATCATTTTTTAGTGTAGCTGCAACACAAAGTCCTATCATATTTATTGGTACTGGAGAACACATTGATGATCTTGAGCCATTTAAAACAAAACCTTTCATAAATAAGTTATTGGGCATGGGAGATATTGAAGGCTTGTTGGATAAAGTGAATGAACTAAAATTAGATGACAATGATGAACTGTTAGAAAAGTTGAAACATGGACAATTTACACTGAGAGCTATGTATGAACAGTTCCAAAATATCATGAAGATGGGACCATTTTCACAAATTATGGTAATGCATTTGATTCACTCAATTATATTTTAAATGCTATGAGCTACATTATCGTTAATCTAAGCTGTTTAAATAATTAAAACACAATATTTGTGTACATACTTTTACTAACTATAAATTGTGTATCTGTGTTAGAACTGAATATAGCTACTTTGTCAAGTTGCCATATCATATTTTTTTAATTCACAGGGCATGATACCAGGTTTCTCTCAAGATTTGATGTCAAAAGGTAGTGAACAGGAATCTATGGCAAAACTAAAACGTCTAATGACAATTATGGATTCCATGAATGAGGGAGAGCTTGATCACCGGGATGGTGCTAAACTTTTCTCCAAACAACCCACGCGCGTAACTCGCGTGGCTCAAGGGGCAGGTGTTACAGAACGCGATGTTAAAGACCTTATTGCTCAATATACCAAATTTGCAGCAGTTGTAAAGAAAATGGGAGGCATTAAAGGGTTATTTAAGGGTGGAGATATGGCCAAAAATGTCAATCAGACCCAAATGGCTAAACTCAATCAGCAGATGGCAAAAATGATGGATCCACGAATTTTACAACAAATGGGTGGTATGTCTGGACTCCACAATATGATGAGACAGCTTCAGCAAGGTTCCAGTGGCATGAATAGCCTAATGGGTGGAAAATGACCATAGATAAAACTCTTTTTAACCACCGAATGTACATTTTATGTATTTCAAAGCTCATTGTAATAAATATAAATTTGATCACAGATAAACTTTAATTTTTCTCCATTAAACGTAGAACTCAGATTTTTTTACAAAGCATTATAATACATTTATTTAATTTAGATCATGATAATCGCAATAAATACTGAAGTATCTGTTCTTTTACTAAAATGAGTATCAGACAACTGTCGTCAAGACCGTTTCGAGTCGAAGTACCTGCCAATAGATTGTGGTTACTCTGGAGTTAGCAGCAGTAGGTTGTACAGATTAAAATTCAGGAAATTTCTTACTGTTGATAACTTTCTTCCCGAGTGAACTATGCGCAAAAATTGCGAATGTCTGTTTTTATGGCGGCCAAAAATCATCGTCCATATTGTACGTATGAGCAGGCAAACGCGCTCCGGGACAGAAAGCATGTGTATAAAAGATACTTGTTAATTTCTGAACGCTTCTGTCAGATTTATCAGTTAAGCTGTCAAAATTGGACAGCGGACGTCATGACATAAATAATGACACATCTTTATTAAAATAAGAAATTTAAAAACAAATCAAATACAAAAGAAATTTTACTTATTTATTTACTGTTCAGATCTTATTTATGGCTTGTAATACGTGCTTAAAATCATTTTCTCTACTGCGTCCTGAAGTAATTTCTAAACCTTTGTTTTCTATAAACTTTCAATTTAAACTTCGAAAAATGTTTTATCATCATATTTTTTTAAATTTTTTTTTTTAGAAGGGATGCCCTAGTTGCGGTTTTAGTTACTGTTCAAAATGCTTAAACCATAAAATCTTTCTGAAGAAGACAAATTCTGACATAAAAGTATGTATTTTCTAATTTGTCATTTAATAATAAAAAGTTTTTTTTTACCATATTTGTTTTTCAGGTATGTATTAAATGTTCACGGACAGCAAACTCCAATGAACCAAATAAAGTTAATCCTCCTGATGTGTATTACAAGTAAGTACTTTTTACTTAAAACAATAATTTTATTACATAAGTAGATATGATAGTTATATAAATGTTTAATTTATAGAAGAGTAAATGCTCTTAATCCATCAATGAATAATGACTCTGAATGTGCCAATAGTTCTGAGAAAGAAATATATGACAGATTACAAAAGTTAAAGGACAATAAAAAACATTCTGCGAATTTTACTACTGATGATATTGCTGCACGTTTGCAAAATTTAAAAGGTGAAAGACCTTCAACATCAGATGCTGAAATAGCTGCTAGATTAGCAAATTTAAAAGGACTACCTGCATTAGAAATTCCATCTAAGGTACTTTATGTTAAATACAAAATGTCTTTTTTCATACTTTCATGCTGTATCCTGCCTGTACCAGGGTAAGAAGAAGAAACCTAGTGTCAAGACTATCCATTCCCTATTTACCACCTAATTATTGAGATATTGTGTGTTCAATGATGGACCTCAATTTTGTGTTTTTCCTCTTTATCAAAGTAGTAATATAAAAATTATTCATTCATCCATAGAGGAATCAAACCCACAAGCTATGTATTTATAGTTGGATGTTGTACCAATGCTCCATGATGACCTCATTAAGTTTGTGTATGTTTGATGTTATGAAAATTGATTTAATCAACTTTTGGAATGTTTTATAGGCTTTGCACTGTATTCTGTATTCTGTAGTAGGCAGAAGAAACCTTGTGTTAAGACACTCTCATTCCCCACTTTCCATCGAATTCTGGAGGCTTTGCGTGTTGAGTGGTGTAACTCAATGCCATGCTTTGCCTCAACACCAGAGAGAAGAAAATATAAATTTATAAATATTATTTGATTTTATTTATTTATAGGCATCATTACCGAAATCAGACTTAAGAACAGAGCAAGAACAAGCAGATGATCTTTTCAAGCAATATTTGGATCAGGCCAAAATAGAGTCCAATTACTCAAATGAATTTGATGGTTTAGTAAGTGATATAGAGAAAAGATTGGAAAACCTAAAAGGCACGTCTGAGCAAAAGACAGTTACCACAACTGCTGACAACAATATTATTTCAAACAATGAAGATGAAATGTTAAGAAAAATTATTGAAGAAGTAAGCCTCAATCATTTTACACTATATTTTTTTACCTTCATGTTGTATGCCGCATATAGCAGGGTAAGCAGAGGGAAACTAGTGATAAAACACTCTGTTCCCCACTATTCACCATTATTGAGAGGTGTGTCGTGTGGCAGAACTTTATGCTGCACTTGCTCATCTACCAGAGAAAGGAAATGAAAAAAATCATTCCCCTGAGTGAAACCTGAATTAATAACTACAGTATTAACATGTTGCCCCATGACAATCTTAAATATTATATTAAATAATAATTAAATATTTTTAATAGGCGAAAGCAAAGGTAACATTAGAAGAAAGTGAAATATGTGACACTGGTATTGAGGAACTACCATTTTGTGAGATATGTAATGAAGATGCCAATATGCGGTGTCTTGGCTGCAAGTATCTGTTCTGCAAGAGGTGTTTTATAGAACATAAAGATGATGATGATGGTTGTAACAAATATGAACCTTATACAGCACCAAAGAACACATAATAAATTCTCCAAGCATTATGCTTATTTACTGTTCAGCTTTTTTAAATATTTTATATAAGTTATATATTTTTAAAGTTGTGTTTTAATTATCAATACCAAATTGGTATTGACCAATCAATATAAAACAAAACCGATTTAAGAATAAAATACTTAAAATAAACTAAACTATATTTATATAATATTATTTATTTCCTTTTAAATTCTTCAACAACACTTGGTATTATTTTGACTAAGTCTTCTGTACTATGTTTATATTCATTTTCAATCCATAAATCTTTTAGTTTAATCATAATAGGTCCATACATTTTGCCTGGAGGAACCCCACTTTCTTTTAATATTTTACCATTGACTGGGAATTTAGGTATTTCCCAATTGTTAAACTCATTTAGAAGTTTTTCATCACCTCTGTATGTTAGGACTTCTTTTACATAATCCACAGCATCTTTTTGTTTTATTTTAGTATTCAATACTAATTTTTCATAAGGTCTGTAAATATTATAATTTCATAGAAAATTAGTGTTCTAAAAGAGTGACCCTCACATACAATAACTATTGTTATATAAAGATAGGGTAAAGCTAAAAAAAGTACATTAAAAAATCAGTAAGAAAAAGGTAACATTGTAACTCACAATAAAGGTCTAGAGCCAGTCTTTTCATTTCTATTTTCTACAAGGAAATATGCCATATCCCTATCATAGCTAGAAAATTTCAACCTATTGTGTAACACTGTTACATCATCTATATTGTATAGTAGTGCAGCTAAATAACTCATTGGATGTAAATCTAAATGTTTACTTCTCTTTAATAAACTGTTCAGTTCCTCCATATTACAATTAGGTATACCTGAAATAATTTTTCAAGTTAAATTATTATTAGAAACAAAAAAAGAATCATCCATTTACACTATAATGGCCTGGTGCAACTTTTGTCTCCAAACAGACAAATTGTAGCATAGAGTTCTGCCACTCCACATAACCTAACTACCTGCTTTGTTTTGGTGGAATAAAGTGTGAAGTTAAAACAAACATCCCTGCCTAAACTCTTTAGATTACTAACCTATATGTTGTCCAATATTAACACTCAACATTGTTTTTAGTAAGTCACCAGCAAAATTTCCTTGTAATATATTTTTTAATTCCATCCAAATTCTCTCTCCAGACACATTTTCCAAGCCATCTGCATTATTTTTGATAATATTTAGGGTATACTCATCATGGTTATCACATGAATCTGCAATTCTTCCATAAAACCTAAAGTATCTCATAATTCTTAAATAATCTTCCTTGATCCTTACATCGGGGTCTCCAACAAATGCTATTCTCCGTTTCTGAAGGTCATCTAAGCCATAAAAATAATCATATACAGATCCATCAAATCCTGCAAATATTTTTTTAATGTTTATTATTTTCAACTAAATATTTTCTTATCAAACAAATGAAGTATCAAAAATACCTAGAAACATTGAATTAATTGTAAGATCTCGTCTATTGGCATCTAATTTCCAATCTTTAGTAAATTCAACTTCAGCATGTCTACCATCTGTGACCATATCAATTCGTAGTGTTGTGATTTCAAAGTTTTCCTTGTCATTTATTCTAGGCGTAATTGTTCCATGCTTCTCACCACTCAAATTAATCATTCGTACATTTTCAGTCGTGAACATTTTTTTCATTTGCTGGGGTGTTGCAGTAGTTGCAAAATCTAAATCTTTGGCTTGTTGTCCTAGTAATAGATCTCTAAAATAGTGTTAAAACTAAATTAATAATTAAAGATGTATATATTTAGATGTAGATATATATACATAGACCATTTGTCTGTCATCTAAAAATCCCACTCTAGGGTATTATTTTTATTTCCCTGTCCTATCAAGACCAAAATTCAGCATTAATTTCCACATACAGGTCTAAGAAAAGCAGAAAATGGAATATCTTAATACTGAATTCTATCTGGCTACTCTGATATATAGGATGCAGTGTCAACATGTAATATTAATGCCATTTTTTATTTATCTCTTAATATAACTGAAAAAGAATATTGCAACATACCGCACAGCTCCACCAGCTATTCTTATTTCGTATTGATATTTGTCGAAAATCTTTTTCAAATCAAGAACTTCATTTGAAAATATATTGTGAAATTCTGGAGTATCTAGTTTCATCACAAGTGGATCTTCTCTACACTTAGTCTCCATGTCTAATTTTGTTTTTATTCTTTTGGGTCGTGATATATTTTTTACAGTGTATTTCTAAAATAAAATTATGGGATATTACACATCATTGCACACATAATTACAAAAACTGATTACATTGTTGGCAACGGTGTGAGAAAAGCTAAAATTTTTCGTGGTCTATTGGTGCAAGTGCAAAATGTGTATGACAATATAGTAATATATACAAACATTTATATAAATGTATATTTTAAAGATATACATATAAATATATCCATATATATATTTGTATATATATATTTACACTCGCATATAAAAAATATATATTTATTAAAAACTCTATATTACTAGATCAACTTGTCGAAGAAAGTTGTCTTTCCATCTTTTTGAATATGTCAATAGATATCTTAATTTACTTTCGAATTTATATTAATTTAATTTAATTTGATTTAGAATATACTTTCTGTCAATAGATATCTTAATTTTTTACAAGATGTTGGAATAAATATTATTTAAACGATAAATATTTGACTTGGATATTATAAAAACCTTAAAAAAAGTTATATCGTACATTTACTATTAAATAAAAAATCAATATCTTACCCTAAAAGTTGTAAGAAAGGTTATCCTTCTAATATAATAGAAATTGGAATTCATTCCCATCAACTTAGGATGCAAATAAATGTCTAAGTATTATATTCTAACTTCATTTCCATTTTTAATTTAAAAAAACATGAAATGAACAATATTTTGTTCCCAACTTTCAGAATTTAAATATGACAATTGACATATTCAAAAAGGAAATAACCTTAAAATAAAAAACAAATTGCCAAACAGTCAACAGATTGTTAATAGGTTATTTACGGTAAATTAAAATATATATGGAATAAAATAAAAAATCTTTTTAGTTAATAAAATGAACTAAAAAGTTAGAAATAAATTACCTCTGATAAGAAATATAACACTATATAAATAATAAAAGCGTGTTACATTTTGATACCGTAAGAGCTCAATTATTGCATATTGTGTCGTTTATTTACTTTGTTCCTGTGGCCACCTTCCAGTTCCATCATCAGACCCTGGTTACCATTTAGTATCAAAGTACTCGTCAAGATAAATCAAACAAGCTCAAACTCGATGTGGTTGCGTCGTATAATTATGCAGTTCTATGTCATAATAATATCACATGTTCATCCGATTTATACATGCCTGCAAAATTTCAGGTCAATCGGAAACCAAGAAGTGGAGCAAATTTAACTTGCAAGATTTGATTACAGACAACGGGACATGTAAAAGTAAATAAAAGCTTGTAAAAATAGAGTATTAAATTATAATAATTATTAACGAAGATCATAGTTAAGTTGGACAATTAACTTTCGATTTACCGTGTTTTAGATTCTATTTCGGACGGCTTTTTGTGGTCTTGGTTTGTTTTTAAGAGATTCTTCTGAGTAATAAACTCGCACATTAAGATGATGATTCGACGACATCTTATATTGGCTATTCCATTTATAAAGTTATTGATTTCAATGGAATTTCCATTCAACCAGTGGGGGCGAAAAAAAACCCACATTAAATAAGCTATTACAATATAACATAAAAAATTGGTTATAGGGTTGGCATATCATTTTACATCTTCTACACCATTAGTAGATATTAACAGGTTTGTACTTCTGCCACTTGGTAAATCTGGAGCATACATAACAGTTAACTCTCTTAAATTAACATTTTGTTGGCAATCGCCAACTTCAATAGTTTCTATTAATTTTCTTAATTTTAACCTGCAAGAAATCATGTTAGACCATACAAGCCCCAATGTAGGTAATACATTATCAGAGCCATCAAATGCTGATGTTATTTGATTTATACAAATAATAGCTAGATTGTGTTCTTGGGCTATATTTAGTAAAATATTTGCAAGCTCTCTTAGTTCTTCAGCTCTTTGCACTAAATTTGTATATTCACTTCTAAATGGAGCGGCCACAGAATCTATGATTATAGAAGATATTCTTCTTTTACTTAGTAATAATGGTAAGCGTACTCTGATACATCCTAGCAATTCATGGGCCTCTGTCACATGTTCAATAAAAACACTATTACCGCAATCATTTTCTGAATTATGTTGAAATTTCAGACATATTTGCTTGAATCTATTCACAGGGAATATATCCTCTGTACAAATAATAACACTTCCATGCACACCACAATGAGCAGCAGTTTGCATAACTATTTGTGTTTTTCCTGAACCACTTTCTCCATAAATTTCGGTAATTATACCTTTTCGGAAACCTCCTCCCAAAATATTATCAATGCCTGTACATCCAGTTTGAATTTTAAAAGGTTCTTCTTGTAACTTGTCACAAGTTAAACTAATAGGGCAACAATACTGACTTACAATACTTTTCAGTAACAATATATCATCATCTAATAGTTTTGTGGCCTTTTTTATATCCCAAGGAGAATGTAATATTACCTGTTTTGGTGTACTAATACCAGCCTTCTCTAATACTTCAACAAATCTTGAAGGCAAAATATTTTTTAATATATCAATTTCCATTGCTAATACAATTAGTTTTCATTTATAAAATTATCTTCTTTACAAATATTTAACCTTAAGTATAGACAGCGTTAAGGTAGTTTATTAGATATTTAATATTATTAAAAATAAATAAAAATAGGTCATAAATGAAAACCAGCTATTAGATACTTAGCATATAAATATATATTAGGTAACTAGATTTTAAATTCTATAGGTTTGTTTCTTGATATTAATAATTATAATATATTTATTACTTCAATTTTAAAACAATAACTATTGTTTATCGATAATGTTAATTGTTGAATCATCAATGTTGCCAATAAAATATAAATTGAATTGACAGGAACAAGGTTTATAATTTTTATTGTTGTTTGAAACTTAACGTTTTGTGTCCAGGGTAAAAGATTTTAGCCATCATAAATTAAAAATTAAATTAAATTAAAATTAAGCCTTTGTTCTGTTCTTGTAGCACTTTTATTAATATACTTAATTTTTTATTTATAAGAGATCTTGAATTATTTAAAATTTTAGGACATAATTTTTACTTTACTTTTGTATAAATATTTTTCCTACAACTGGTTTAATAACTTTAATAATTACTCTGACTGCTCGACGTCTCTGACGAAATTTCGTATGATTGGCAACCCTAATAAAGACATTTGAAAATTGAAAAATAAATAATGCATTTTTCCTGAAATAATGTCATAATATTGAAATGAAAACAGTTGTAATAAATAATGTGATCGTTCTCTTATATTAATTTATTCAATAAATTCGTAAATAATTTATTCTTACAGCAAATAAACATAAAAAATTAAAGGATATAATCGGAAGTCTATAGATGATTACACAATTACAGACCAACTCCATATTTTCAAAGTAGATTTTTTAAACAAAAATAATACATTTTAAACTTCATATTTATAATGTTACGTGGCCGGAGATTATTTAACTTAGGAAGTTTGATAGCGATACACTTTCACCCCGACAGAGTCGCTCAAAGCGCTGCCGCGATCAATGCCTCAACCAGTTGCGCCAATCAAGTCGTAGGATTTGCAAGTGTATCTACTTCAACTAAGAGGAAAATGGTAAGTTATACTTATTAAAACTCACGATTGATTCTAATTAATGTTAAAAGTAACTTTGTAATGTAAGCGAAAGGAAAACCTAAAATAAAATACATTGATATTTTATCGGATGCAATATTCTATTAATTTAGAACTATGTTGTTAAACTTATACTTTATATAAATATGTTTGTTTCATTACTGGTAATTTGAGATTATGTGCAATTTTATGAGCAAAAGTACTGACCTAAGCATTTGTTGTCAAGGCTGACAAATTGAGTCAAGAAGAAAGAGGTAATCTATTGCAACCTCTCCTGCAGTCTGGATGGAAAGTTCAAAGTAACAGGGATGCTTTAGAGAAGGAGTTCAAATTCGAGGATTTTAGTGAAGCATTTGGTTTTATGACACGGGTTGCTTTACTGGCTGAAAAAATGGATCACCACCCAGAATGGTTTAATGTCTACAACAAGTTACAGGTATAGTGTTATGTAAATAATAATAAAAATATGACCTAACTTTCAAACTTTCTTTATTGCAGTTATCTACTTTCAATATTTATTTATTAATTTGAGTTACAATATTAATAATTTTCTTTATATTCTTCAGGTGACATTATCTTCACATGATGTAAACGGTTTAAGTAAAAGGGATATAAAAATGGCAACATTTATGGATAAAAACTTTAATTAAGTTTCAAATATATTTATTACTTGTATATTATACAAATATATTCTAAACGTTAAGTTTCTTTATAATATATTTGAATGTTTATATTATATATTTACATACCATGTTTATAAAATAATAAATGTTTTAATTTTAACCAGTTTTTTGTAATTATTTTAGAAATAATAAAAACAAATTAAAAAATATTAAGTATGATTAGTGTGGAAAATTTACGAGTAGAAAAAAATAATAATATTATGTAGTAAGATAGAAATTAAGATGTGTTCATGATGTTCATATAATAAGTTGGTAGTCTGTCTATTTAAAGGTCAAACTTTAGAACATTTTGCATAACATGGACACATTGTATCATTATTAAATGGCTCCGTCTCGAAGGATGATGCATTAGGGTAAGCTCTTTCAATCAATCTTTTCAATTGCAAAGCATGATCCAGGCCTTTAGTTTCACAGACTATCTTGACCTAAAGACATTAATAATTTTAAACTTAAGTTTATTTTTTATATTGTTAACTTAAGTTTAAGTACTTTTCTTTAGGTTTTTCTCAGTTTGGGAAAAAATATAACTACTAATATTATAAAGCTGAAGAGTGCTTTGATAATGAGGTAAAAACGCGCTATCGAGTTTCACCACTTATCGTGCAAAGCCAACAGAATTTGGCGGAAACTGGGAAACAGAAGTGTCGGAATGGGAATGGAATGTCATAACACTAGGTTCTCAGGTTCCCACTGGTTACCTTGCTACAATGGGATACAGCGTGAAACTAAAAAAAAAAGAAAAGTTTGATAAATTAAACGCGTTAATCTTAGATACTACTGGTTCGAATTAAATAATAATTTTTCCATCGAGGAAGGCTATAAGCTTTATTATGTAGTGTTAAATGTTTCAATACTACTATCTGCACTTGTACTCGGTAACTTAGAACTTCAAGCGTTTTTAAAGATTATATATACCTAGTGAAATTTGTATATATATTTTTTTAATTATGTAAAATTAAATTGAAATAGGTAGTTGATTTGTCTGTCAGCTGTCTGTATGGTTATGCGTTCGTTTCCTATTTGGAGGAATGTCTTTGTAACACCTATACCTAGTTAATACTATGTTAGTAAATTTCAATTAACAAAAACATGTTTCAAGTAATGCTATTATTATTGAAATGTATACATAGGTATATAACCTCAACTCTGTATATTTCGTTTTCTATCCAAATACGATCTTGGAACTGACGTATTAAGTTGTAACCACCGTTAGCCACAAGTCTCGCCAATTGCTCGTAAGATGTTGCGAAATCAGGTATATAAACCTGTAAATTATATTTTAGTTACAAATTAAATTTAAGAATAATTAATAAATTATATTATATTAGATAATTTTATATTTTACTTTGAATTTTACAAGACGTCCTTCAGCCGCGAGTCCACGGTCTAAGCTTCGGCCAAGCATTACAGCGTCTATGTTACCTCCACTAAGAACGCAAACCACGCTGTGTGTAATAAATGATTGGTCAATATTTGTTATTGTAACAAAGTTGTACGATTATTACAAAAACATACATTATTAATATTGTTATTAAAATAATTGTGTTTTTTTTAGCTTCACGCTGTATCCCGCACACAGAGTAGGCAGAGGCAACCTAGTGTTAAGACTGTCCGTTCCCCACTTCCTGCCTAATTCTGGAAGCATTGCGTATTGAGTGGCAGAATTCAACATCGCGCTTTGCCTCAATTTTTATTTTTAACCAATTGAAACCGACTTCAACCGGATTCCATAATCACAACTTAACCAAACTCTCATCAAACTACTCATGAAGTATATTCTTCCCAATAAGAAAACAATAATAGTTAATGCAAATTATTGATTATATATTATTTATTAGAGTTATGTGATTTCACACATTGTCAGAAATGGACCAAATTAAAACGGGACCTAGGAAGCACTTCAAATAAAAAATAACTTTCAAAATCGGTTCACCCGGCACAACAGGCACCTCCAGAATTTGGCGGCGAATAAGGAACGGTGTGTCTTATCAGGTGCCCTCTACCTACGCTGCTGTTTGCGAGATACAGCATGATGCTAAAAAATATTGATAATTATTTAAAATTAAAATACATATATATATATTTATAGACGATATACTTCTTAGATTTTAATTCAGGAACAAGATTGCCAAGAATAGCAGCCAAGGGGCAAGCTCCAGCACCTTCTACTACGAGGCGCTCCATTTCAACCAGGTGTAATATAGCACGAGCTATCCAATCTTCTTTTACCAGTAACTGAAAAAAAATCGAACTATAGCTGTTGTATATGAAATATCAATGGAATCACGATAGAAATTATAAGTAGGTGTAGGTACACTCTTTGCTCTCCATTAAAATATTGATTATGTAGGTCTGTAGTTGATATTTTTAAAGCTATCGTTATAGGCCGGTCGTTGTATACGACTGACTGTGGATCCAATCCCCACTCGAAGAAATGAAATATTTATTTAAAAAAATATATTTTCATCTCACTCTGGAGTCGAGCCAAAGCAAGGCGAATTGCACATTTTTTTTTATTTGTTCTTTTAAAAGGCAAGGTTTTCATTAGTATTTGTAATGATCGACTAAAGGTAAATAGACAATATTAATTTCAGTTACCATTTTATCTAGAAGAGGCTGCGCATTGTGAAAAGAGTTGATGCCCACATAGGGCACCGCAATGCTCTCTGCAATAGAAGGTTCGTATGGCAAATTTATGGGCTCTCCAGCTTCCAACGATTTGTAAAATGTGGGAAGTCTTTCTGGTTGTACTCCCTAAAATATCCGATATACTTATTATGTTATAGACTATATGCATGCACGAGTACTTTCATTTTAAATTTGAAAAAATTGTTTGGGTCGATTTAAAAATCAACCTCGAAATCTAGGGCAATAATACTTCTAATATATTTTGTACAAGCAGTGATAACTGAGTTTTTTTTTCATATGAGTATATTCCTGTTGAGTCACTTATTAACCCTTTCCACTCGAATGTCGCCGGATTAGCGGCAAATGATGTCTTATCATTACACCGGGTTGGTCGGTCTATCGTCCCCCAAGTTTATTAATAATATATCTTAATTGCTTTCTCAAGCCGTCATTAAGTACATTTTTTTAAAGAATTGTAAGTAAAAAAATAAGTCGTATTTATAGTTTTACTAACATAAACTAAACATTCTGGTTTCACATGCTTTATGACGGTAGCCACAGCAGCTGCCAGTCCTCCCGTCCCCACTGCCACCATGACCGCGTCCACGCAAGGTAGTTGTTCCAAGATTTCCAGTGCAATTGTTCCGTATCCAGAGAGTATGTGGGGATGGTCGCGACTACCATATCATAATCAGAACAAATAAAGAAATATACTTCGAATGTTATATAGGACTTTCTACAGTATACATTTGTTTTTTTTTGCTAATTTCTGCGATGAAATCGTAAGATAACTAAATTTTATTTTTAGCTGCTCGCTCCTATTTGATTTTTTAGTGAAAAAAATGCGAAATTTTTTCTTTCCCGCACATAGCAGGGTAAACAGAGGGAACCTGCGAACCTAGTTCTTCATTCCTCGTTTTCCGCTGAATTCTGCAAGAATTGAATGATGAGTGGTGGAACTCAGTGCCACGCTTTGCCTCGTTAGAGCGAAAAAATTAAAACAATATTTAATTTCCTCGATTGGGAATCGAACCCACAATCTGTCGCGCTTACAGTCGCACGCTTGTGTTCCTGCGCCACCAGTGGCTTGAGTAGGTACCACAGAAGCTTTAATTTTTATTAAATAGATTTATTAATAAAATTGACAGCACTCACGCGTTTATGTGCGTTAGTCCTTTTTCCCTTGCGTAGGCCCTTGCAAACTTCTGTGAATCGTATATATTGTTACCCTGAACCATAACCTTGGCGCCCATGTTGTGGCAGAGCTGCAGTTTATTCACGGGCACACAAGTGGGCATAATGACAGTAACAGGTATATTAAATTTTTGTCCATAATAACATATGCCCATCGCTTGGTTGCCCAGTGACGCTACCACTACACCGATTTTTTGTTTATTTTTCGCTAACTTTCGTAGAGCATTCACGGCGCCTCTTTCTTTAAAACTGCATGTTCGTTTATTTTAAAAAAATCATAGTAGATATAATATATGTGAACATTTCTACACATACCTATTGTAAAAGCTTACCTTCCGGTTTTTTGAATAGTTTCTAATTTGTAGTACATATTGATGCCACTCTCACGCTGATAATGTGATATCTGAGTAATCATAAAAAAACATTTCTATAGAACTCGTGATGCTAAGATTTGTCATACCTACCCACCCAGACCTGAGGTATACATAAATAATAACGGGGTCAATAGAGATGGATGAGAAATTTTCTAAGTTAGATATTTCGGTTTATTTCAATATTCTACATATCTGCTGTGCTTTTTCATCTAAAAATGTCGATATGGAGGTAAAATGTATGTTTAAACTTACTAAACAGGGCGTAGGAGGCATAACCTCTCTAACATGTTTGATAGCTTCCACCACATCATCATATTGAATCAATTTTGGATTTGCGGGATCGCAAAATTCATCAAAGTCCTCCTAAAGTAAGAATGGCGGTTTTCGGTTATATTTTTGTAAAAAGTATTAGGTATGTTATGAATAAACTAATATACTAAATAATATACTCACATGGCGCCTGGACATATTACTGAAATTTGTAAATTATGTACCTAGACAAAAATGTTGATGTTTCTTAAAATGACATGGTGACATCGAATTATTTTTAAATTATTTATTCGACTAAATCAATTTCTAAGTCCTAATAATCTATACTATGGTAATATCTACAATATATTCTATAAAAGAAGCGTACGTTTATGGTTAGTATAATGATGTTAAATTATAAAAATATGAATAACAAATCTATCACTTAACCTGTTTGAGGACGCCGATGAAGAGAGTGATTTCTTTGTTGCTTATATCTATTCAGCGAATTACGTTTGCGACAGACGGAGGATTGAAAAAAAACCGAAATGATTTTAAAATTAACTTTAATTCAATTAAAAATTAATACATATTAATCCTACGAATGACGATTCCACTTCGATGTGGGAATATGGAATGGTCATTCTCACGAAAAATATTATTTATTAAAATTAAAAGAACATTTACGCAATTGCTGAAAAGACAATTTATTGTATTAAATATAAACTAACGGAAGTTCGACGTAAGCGCTTTCCATACAGCAGACTTATGTAATTAGCGAGTAGCGAGATAAAAGGTAAACAAACCAGAAAAAGGTTACTTACAGATTACACACGATTGATGGAGTTAATTATCTATATATATATATATATATACGATGGAACTAACTCGTTGATAGCATTTTAAATAATATATATACTGACTGATATCTGTAGAACTTATGAAACCCTTTTAGACTTAATAGAAATTTAACGAATATTATATATATAAAGAATATTATAAATGCCTAAATATTTCTTAAATAGTTTATACGTAAAAACACTTAAAAGGAACTTTATGTTCTAACTTCAAACACATTTTAATACTAATAAATTATAGAACACGGTACACTATAGAATTATAAAGTACCCACATAACATATAAAATACCATCAAACCTTGTTAGTTTTATAAATCGACACTATGCTTGTTAAAGAATACCTCTATTTTCTTATAAAAATATTTATTTCACTTAATAAGAAAATAAATGTATCTTTTTATTAATTATTGCGAGCATTGAATCTATATAGAATAACGAATAAACTAACAGTATTAGATTTTCATTTTAAACGAAAAAAATAAAATATATATTTTTTTCTACAATAAAATATATTAGTAAAATATGGGTATTTTAAATTATTGACATTGCTATGACAAAATAAATATTTCGTTCTAATGTTTGCTTTTATAAACTTTATAAGAATATTTTGTAAGGGTAAGTCCCTTTTTCCGACTGCTAAGGAAAGGTTATGTTTCTACCTACTCTGATGTGGTAAGGTATGAAGGTAAAAAATAATTAAAATATGAGTTGTAAATAAGTGGATAAATAATTTATTAAAAAATTATGACTATTAAATATTTAACACTGTTAAACTGAAAAAAAAATTACACAGGCGATATTGTTTTTTATTACTTTTGCATACACACTGGATTTGGTGCCAGACAGGGTCCCCGCTTGGCAGCAGCCTTGTCCGATCGTTCCTTCATCTCAGGGAATACACATTCCTTATATTTCTTCTTAATAGTCTCAACCAACTCCTTTGTGTGCTCCCATCCTCTTGTCTCTACTATAAATTTCATCTGAAAGTATTTTTGTCATCACAAAATCACCAAAATCTTTATCAAATTAGGCCATTACAAGCACATGTAAATAAGTGAGTTATATAATACATATTGTCGAAGCGTCGGTCTACCGGTAAACATAAAATACATCTCTTGCTTATCATAAATACCTCAACACTGAACACGTCGCCCTTAACCCAAGCTCGTTCCGGTATGCAATCCCTCAGAGTTACGCCAAGCGTGGCGAGAGTGGCGCACAACTCCGCCATGCCGCCAGGCCGGTCGCTCACCGTCACCTTGAACTTGACGAGGCGCCCCTCCGCCGCCATGCCCCTCTCCAGCGCGCGGGCGAGTGTCGTCACGTCTATGTTGCCTCCCGACAAAACGCACACCACCCTGTGTTGTAATAATCGTATTGAATAAATAATAATAAAGGCAATGGACCTGGCCACCTGACCTGTAGGTATAGGTGAATTATTGGAATGGTAAGCAATATCTACTCTTTTTTTATGGAATAAGACGAGGCAAACGAGCGTACGGGTCACCTGATGGTAAGTGATCAACGCCGCTCTCGAGCTACAGGTGCGTTGCGGGCTTTAAGATATAGATAGACGCGCTTTTTGAAGGTATTCAAATTCAAATTCAAATTACAAGCACTTTTGGATCGTCTAATGAACATATAAGGGTCATAGACAAATCGCGATCTGAATGTGTACGAAAAAAAAAGTGAAATATTTGTTCAAAATCACTCTCATTTAATTCTTATAGATTAACCTAATACAGAAAAAATATGAGACCAGATCATTCATCATCGTTTTTGAGAAAGATATTCGATGCATAATTTTTTTGATGACCACAGAAGGGACACAGTTCTACAGAAAAGTATAAAGTATTAGTGCTACATGTATTTGTTTGGTTTCCTACTTCTAATAATAATAGTATTGGTTATTAACGTCCTTGGTTACGATATGACATAAATATTGTCACGAAAAAATTAAAAAAATCTAGAAAATTGCAGATTCATACAGCAGATTCCTTTAGTCTTAAAAATGTAAGATAATAAATAGAACAAAAATATAATTTCTTACAATTACTGAGTAGCAAGCATATTAATCCATGTTTTCTTATCATTATTTGTTTGTTCATAATAATAATAATAATAATGTATTGGAAAACGAATTTTATCGGTTATATTTTGATAGAGCTATGTTGACTGATAAAACTGTACCATACAATAGACCGGACATCACATTCATAGATAAAATTAATAAAACTGCACAAATTATAGACATTGCAATACCGAATTCTCATAATTTACAAAACACTTTTTCAGAAAAACTTACTAAATATGAAGAATTAAAAGACGAAATCATTATAATGTGGAAATTGAAAAAGTAACAATAGTACCAGTAGTTATTTCTAGTACAGGTGTCATCTCCAAAAATCTTCACCAATCCATTAAAACATTAGATTTGCCCCCATATACTTATACCCTTCTACAAAAAGCAGCGATTTTAAACACGTGCAGGATTGTTAGGAAATTTTTAAGCATCACAAACAGTATATTTCATTATTAATATGTATATATATATTTATATATTTGGCTTTCACTTGACTTAGGTCCGTGACTGTCAATATGCCGGTATTAATTTACCGAGACTACGAAGTAGAATAAAAATAATAATAATAATAAGGCCGCAGGGCAGCTTGTGGCGAGTTGTTGGGGAGTGGCGACCCCACGGACCTGAGACCTCCGGAGGGGAATTGTAATCTTTCCCCCGCTTGCCATTATTGGCCGGCAGAGTGGAGCGCAAGAGCTATATGCTCGAAAGGGTGGAAGTGCTCAATCTGCGTAATAGCGGGGAAACCCGCTCACGAGTTCCTCGTGATGGTGAAACCGGTGCACACCTCTCTACACCCTTAGCCGACCACGCCGATGTTGCGCCCAAGGCACTACGCCACTTTGTGGGGGCCCATCTAGTGGAAGGCGAGTGACCGTCCGCCAACCATTCAATTTGAGACTATTGTAAAGGCGGACGTCCTTTCGTTAGTCTCATTCAATAGCCCAGTAGCCAGTCCATCTAGATTCCATTCCATATTCCTAGTTTAGATTTCCACATTATCCATAGTTCCTTCGCATTAACCGGCGATCATCTTTGGGCAATTATCTGTGGTTACCCAGAGATGGATCCCGGCTGATGCGTCACAGTAAAACATTTGAATATTCTCGAAGGGGCCTCTACGTGCTGGACCTGTGTCCCCACGCAAGCCTTCCAAAGGACCGGGTTATTTTGAACCCGTGAATCTTTAAAGAGAAACATAATTATAATAAGTCCCCTAAAATCCAACCATACGTCGGAATCGAGCATCTGATTCTCGTGGAGGGCGGACACGTGAAAATAAATTACTTACACGGCTAACACGGCTCTAGTAACGCTTTTTATGGAGAATATGGAAAATAAAAGATAAAATTTGCGGCCGCTACCAGGGGGTCGTCGGGGCGCATCTGGAGCTAACGCTGGATGCCACAGCATGCGAACCATTGGTGACAGGGGACTGAGCAGGCGGGTTCCCCTCGAAAAAAATGTTACAGCCGAACAATCATCCTCATCATTCACTTCTTTTTCCTCTCATTCACCGATATCAAGCATACCCTCACCAACCTCAACTTGTACCCTATTAAATTCCCTTAATTCATCACCGACATCATCACAGTCATTACTAATTATAAGGTCAGCAGATGTTGTGCAGGAGGCACGAAAAAAATGGGCCGGCACAATGAACCGTCATATTTGGCGCACATAACAAAATGCTAAACCATGTTATTGAATAATTATTTAGAACCCCTACACCAAGAATTTAGTAGTAAATTTCCCGAAATGCAGGTAACTAGACAACGTATAGGAGATCAACGTAGAGCAATAATAAGAAATAAACTATTATCAGCTGACACCTTAGCTCAAATTTTGATTGAAGTAAAAGAACTATTACAAATAGGTGATCAACCACTTACAAAAAATAACATTCATTCAACTCAACTTTCACACACAAACACTAGAATGAAATGGTCAAACCAACTTAATGAAGAAATTGTTAAATGTTACTTTGAAGTCACTCAACTGGAAGTTAATAAGAATTCTTATCGTAAAAACCTGCACAGTTTATTTATATCTAGAAACCCACACCTATCCTACCTTACAAAACAAAGAATAGCTGACCAGCGACGACTAATATTTACGAACAAAAGTATACAAACCTATAGAATTATTGAATTAAAAAGAGAAGTAGAAATTAAATTAGCTAATAGTAATCCTTTAATAAAAAATATTACAGAGTCGAATTCTCCTAGCAGTCAAACAAATGAAATAAGCAATTCTGCATATGTACAAAGAAATTTACAACCCGTTGAATCACTAGACCAACATTGTATAAATAGACACAATTTAATAGAAAAACAACTACATTATATTGAACAAGAATTTAATAATGCTTTAATTGAATTTAACAATACAAATCCTGAAACCAGACCCTATATACCTAAACAAAAATCATCGCGCAAATTTTCTCAAATTGTTAGTTTCTTAAATAGCGAAATACTTCCAAAACATTTAAATAACGAATTAGATTTCAATGCTCTTCATAACATTATATATACAGCTAGCTGCCTACACTGCATCTCTGTGTAATGGAACCAAATTCAGTTTTATTGATAATTACCGAACTCATAACAGCAAGCCATCGTGGCAAAGAAGACTTGAAAGTAGAATAGACAAATATAGATTGCAAATAGATAGACTTACGCAATATATATCAGGAAATAGGAGCCGTAAAATATTCAAAACTGTAGAAGAAATAAAAACACAATATAAAATTCATTCACATCACGAAGAACCTAATACAGAATTACCACATTTTTTTAGACACACTAAAACAAAAATTAAATGCAACCTCGAACAGACTCAGAAGATATTTGACATGTACAAAACGGAAGCAACAAAGTAATACATTCGTTAATAACGAAAAACATTTTTATAGAACTCTATCTAGCTCAAACCAAAATAAAACAACACAATTATTAGAAAATCCAACGCAAAATAATTTGCAACAATACTGGGCCAATATTTGGGAAAATTCAATAGAACATAATATAGACGCAGAATGGTTAAAAAAAATACCTGAAGTAGAAATAAATGTAATGAAATTCAATGATATAATCATAGAAACATTCAATCAAATCATCCAGCGAACACTCAAATGGAAGGCACCGGGAACCGATAATATACATATCTACTGGTACAGAAAGCTAACTTGCACTCATTCAATTCTTCTTAAACACATAAACCAGTTCATACAATCACCTTACACACTACCTTTATTTGTAACAAACGGAATAACGTATATGCTACCGAAAGGCTTAGATCGCACAAACCCAGCTAACTATAGGCCAATAACATGCCTCTAAACAATATATAAAATTATCACTGCGTGTATTACTGACATAATTTATAAACATATCGATCAAAATAACATATTAGCTGAACAACAGAAAGGCTGTAGGAAAAATAGTCAAGGGTGTAAAGAGCAGCTTACTATAGACGCAATAATTATGAAACAGGCACATAATAACATTATTAATACAATGTATATAGACTACAGAAAAGCATTTGATTCAGTTCCACACAGTTGGGTACTATATATTTAAAAAAAAGTACAAGATTCACCCCATCCTAATAACATTTTTAAGCTCCGTTATGCTCTCATGGAAAACTAGATTAAAATTGATTAACAAAAATGAAACACTGATTACTGATTCGATTAAAATACAACGAGGCATCTTCCAAGGTGATGCGCTGAGTCCATTATGGTTCTGCCTAGCGTTAAACCCTCTTTCTGAATTGCTTAATAATACTAATACAGGATTTAAACTAAAACATAATAACACATATCATATAATTTCACATTTAATGTACATGGACGACATCAAACTATACGCCAGAAACAATAAAGAACTAAAAATACTAGCCGACCTCACACAATCCTTCTCTACAGACATACGCATGGAATTTGGAATTGAAAAATGCAAGGTACATTCAATTGAACGTGGCAAATCACAACAAAATACATATACACTTAATACTGGTAAACAAATTGAATCAATGGACGAAAATAGCACGTATAAATACCTTGGCTTTCAACAAGCTAAGAAAATACAACAAAAACAAACTAAGATAGAACTAACAAATAAATTTAAATTTCGTTTGAATCAAATTTTAAACCAATCACACTTAAACTCACGTTATATTATAAAAGCCATCAACACATACGCAATACCGATCCTTACTTACTCTTTTACTATAATAAACTGATCTCAAACTGATTTATCAAATCTGCAACGTATAATAAATACACACATGACTACACATAGGAAACATCACCCTAAATCATGTATCCAGCGTCTAACTATATCACGTCTGGATGGAGGACGAGGTCTCATTGATATTCGTAACCTACATAATAATCTAGTGACTAAATTCCGAAATTAGTTTTACGCTAAGGCTGAAATTAGTGAACTACACAAATTCATAGTTAATATAGATAATAAATATAGACCACTTAATTTAAACGATAGAAATATACAACTTAATCAAACTTTGATAACTAAGCAGCAAAAAATAGAAGCATGGTCTTTAAAGTCACTACATGGTAGACATCTAGCCGATTTTAGCCAAACTCACGTCGACAAAGTTGCGTCGAACGAATGGCTACGACGGGGAGATCTCTTCCCAGAGATGGAAGCCTAGAATAGACACTAGGACCTATCAAAAACACATCATAAAAAGACCAAATATGGTAAACGATTTATGCAGAAGATGCTATTCTAGTCCTGAAACAATCCAACACATTACCGAAGCCTGCAAAACCATAGTACAAACCGATTACAAACATAGGCATGATCAGGTCGCTGCTATTATTCATCAACACCTTGCAGTTAAACATTCCCTCATGACACAAGCACAAAAAACTCCCTATTACAAATATTCACCTCAACCTATTTTAGAATCTACAAATTTTAAACTGTATTGGGATCGTACAATCATCACAGATAAAACCGTACACTACAATAGACCGGATATTTTACTTCATGATAAAGTTGACACTCCAAACTTAAATGAACTAAAACTAATAAACCTTAATTATAACTAATCAAATATTTGGTATTTACTTGTCTTTTGCAGGTCAGTTTGCCAGTCAGCAAAGGCCTCCTCGAACCTTTTCCATTCATATCTGTCCTGATCTACTCTATTCCACTTTGTACCAGCTATTTGTTTAATATCGTCGTCCCACCTTTTCTGAGGTCGAGGCTGAGGCTGTGTTGTTAGTTTGCTCCATTTGTCTTTCCCTCTAACAATGTGTCCAGTCCACCGCCACTTGAGTCTTTTGATTTTATGTGTGATATCAAGTACCTTAGTTTTATTTCTAATCACTTGAGTTTTCAACCTATCAGATTTCTTGACACTTAACATACTTCTTTCCATTGCATGTTGACAGTTTGCGATTTTTCCTATGTTAATCTGTGTCAAAATCCAAGTTTGGCTACCGTACATTAGTACTGGTAGTATGCAAGTGTTTAATAATTTACTTTTAACTTGAATGTTAAGTTTTTTATCTTTCATGACCTCTTTAAAACTCTAGTATCGTTTCCAGCCATTAGTAATTCTTCTCTCCACTTCTTTGTTCACAGCTTGAACTTTGTTCATTATTTTCAGTCATTAACTGCCCAAGGTAAATATATTCGTCTGTGTAATCTATTTGTGCTTTTCCTAACTTTATGGGATGTTTCTCTCCGTTTGAAATCACTTTTTATTTTAAACGGTTTAATCTCAGTCCCACCTTTTCGCTTTCCCTTGCTAATTAATTTATCATATTACAGAATTTTTTTCTGAGGTGTTAGCAAATAACACAATGTCATCTGCAAATCTTACATTCGTTAGTAACTTACCATCAACATTTATGCCTAGGTTGTCCCAATCTAAGCGTCTGAAAATTGATTCAAGTACCGCCGAGAATAGTTTCGGCGATAGAGAGTCACCTTGTCTGACCCCTTTTCCTACTTTAAATGGTACATCCGTCTTTTGTAACTGAATTTTTGCTGAACTATTTTGGTATAGGTTTTTTTATTAACCTGATATATTTGTGTTATACTCCTTGATCTGACAATGCCTCCCAGATCGCTCCATGGTACAAAGAATCGAAAGCTTTGCTGTAGTTGATGAATGCCATGTAAGTTGGTATTCTTTGAATTTCTCAAGAAGTTGGCGCACTGCATGAATATGGTCGATTACTAAGAAGTCCTTGCGAAATCCTGCTTGCTCAATAGGTTGATGTTCGTCCCTCTATTCGTTTTAGCAGTGTTTTAGCGAAAAACTTGTATAAGTTGGACATAAGACTAATAGGGCGATAGTTACCAATTTCATATTTGTCTCCTTTTTTATACAGTAAGATAATATTAGACTTGGTCCATTGTTGCGGAATAATTTCCGTATTGATTATATCGTTAAATATATCAGTGAGTACTGGCGTTAGGACTTCTTTGCAGTGTTTAATTACTTCGTTTGTAATTCCATCAGGCCCTGGTGCTTTAGCTTTCGGATGAGAATTTTCGAAAGAACAACGGAACTAAACTCAAAATCTTTATTTAAACAATGAATAAATTTATAAACAATGTTAACGTAAACATAATGATACTGTAACAAATACTAGCCTCTTAAAACAATAAGAAAGAGTCCTAATCAAACTGAACAATATCTAATCAATAATGAATGGTCAACTATTATATCGAAAAAAATTGGTAAAATAAAGTTTTCTTCGACATTTTCAAAAAACTCTTTGTTTCTTAATCAGATCTTTAAGTAAGGAATCATGTCTCAAATTTGTAGAAATAGAACAAATAGATGTTGTCTTAAGTTGTAGCGACTGATAATCAACGAGTAGTAAAGAAAGATCCAAGTGTGTAAATAAAGTAGTATTTTTAATCCACCAAAATGGATTGGTTGAACTTTTGATCCACATTTACAACAGTAATTTTCAGAGAATAATAATAATAAACCCGCAGGGCAGCTTGTGGCAAGTTGTTGGGGAGTGGCGACCCCACGGACCTGAGTCCTAAGGAGGGGAGTTGTAATCTAGTTGTACCTTTGGATTTCCTTTATTGGCCGGGAGCGCAAGAGCTATATGCTCGAAAGGGTGGAAGTGCTCAAACGTAATGCGTAATAACGGGGAATCCCGCTCACGAGCTCCTCGTGATGGTGAGCTCTGCTGCTGCTTCTCTCTACACCCTTAGCCGACCGTCCCGATGTTGCGCCCGAGGCATTACGCTGCTTTGTGGGGGCCCATCTAGTAGGAGGCGAGTCATCGTCCACCAACCATTCATTTTGAGACTATTGTAAAGGCGGACGTCCGGTAGTCTCATCCAATAGCCAGTCCATAATTCCATTCCATAGTCCTAGTTTAGATTTCCATATTTTCCATAGTTCCTACGCATTAACCGGCGACCATCTTTAGGCAATTACCTGTGGTTGCCCAGCGATGGATCTCGGCTGATGCGTCACAATAAAATATTTGTATATTCTCTTAGGGGCATCTACGTGTTGGACCTGTGTCCCTACGCAAGCCTTCCAAAGAACCGGTTTTTTTTGAACCCGAGAAGCTTAAGAGAGAAACATAATAATAATATTTATTAAATTAATATTTTATACATAACAATAGCAACTTTAATAGGTAAAAACTGCAGTAGTATTAACTGTGTTGCAGTTATTAGCTTCCGCCTCGCAGCCAGTGATGATTCAGAAGCTAACATGTAAATCATCAGCTGGTGATGATAATCAATGTTTTATTTTATAGATATCATGGCACGATATTAGTTAATAATAGCATCTTGTTTAGCTCTACTTGTCTCACGTCTTCGTTTTTTCTTCTCTTCATTGCTTCAGTGCACCTCAGATCTATTTGAATGGAGCAATGTGGCTAGATCAATGTAAAAAAGTCAGCTAAGCTAAGATTTCGTTATTTAATCTAATAACCTACACCATTAGACACTTGTAAAATGTTATATGCTTAGTATAATCTGAAACATTAGTCTACATTTATTTTTTTAAGATATAAACGATATATTGATTTTATTTTGGTCATTATAAAATAGCAAAAAAAGCTGTTAGTTTAGTTTTACAAGCGCAAGCATAAACAAATGAACAAAATAAAATGATTTTGACATTACAGCATATATTTTTATTATTAATAGTATTTTATGTGGACATACATCTTTCCTGTGCACACCTAGAGTAACAGAAAATATGTCTACAGAAAAGATTTTCCAATAAAAAATCAGTGATGGTTTTAGTTTTCAAGGATAGAGAAATGGCAAGTGAGATTTCAAAAATACTCCTCTAAAGCCATTGTGCCTATATAATTAGAAATATAAGTAGCACATACTTACCAAAATATACTAAACATAGGAAAGAATAATTGATCTTTTACAAAATGAACAAAATACACGATTCTTTTTATTGGAATATAAAAATACACATACGTCTGGCATAATGGGTGTAAGCAAATTATAGCTGTCTAATATTACCAAATTAAAAGATATTATATTTATGGTAACTTTAGTAGACATTTTTTAAATGCAGATTTTTTGGATCACAGAAAAGAGTCATATGCGTGTAACGGCTAGTTTATTAGAAATTATAGTAAAAAGGCTGAAGCATATTTTGGAAATTATCAATAAAAATTTACTCAAGTATATTCTACGCTGAAAATA
>DWNA01000242.1:0-29500 GCA_018249835.1 Heliconius besckei | reverse complement strand
CCATTGCAAAGAAGGGTATTGGCAAGTATTCAAATGGTAATCCAAGTATATTATTAATTGATACTGGTTCACTTGTAATGACTATATATTTAAATTAGAACAGAAAATTTAGTGTATTATAAGCCATATCATCAAAATTATTTTTAGTATTAGAAAAAGTACACAACTATATTGAAAATATATTGTTATTTTTTTAGGTAAATGTTAGTGATGCGGGTGATAATATTGTACTGGATACATTAAAGGATGAACCTCAACCAGGCCCTTCTGGTGTGTTAAATAAGAAAATAACAGAACTAGATCAAAAAGTATGTAGATCATCTTCTTAGTGTTTTGTTCTAATCTACTATTCTAAATAAATATTTTATTACAATTTCCTTTTATGTACACAATTTTTTTTCAGACATTGCCTGTTAATGATCAATCTACAATGAGTAAAAAGAATGATATTATATATAAAAAATGCAGAAATTATGTGAAAAAAGTGCATAAGCTGAAAAGCCTTCCGAACCGGTGGTAGCTTTTTGTTTATATGTCGACGATTCAAAAGTGCTTATAATAGTCTATTTAAATGTAAAATATACTGAATTTGTTTATAAGCAATAAAATTTTTTTATAGTATTTATTCGTTTTATTTCTGCATAATTTTTTTATTATTGTGCCATAAATTATTCAGACTCTTTCAAAATCATTTGGAGGTATTACATAATTTAAATAATAATACTTCCAAATTATTTTGAAAGAGTAATAATTCTGGCTTTTGAATAAAGATCGATTTAAAGCCAAATTTTGAATTTCCCGCAAGTTGTGTTTCGTTGGGCATGCTAGAGATGGCAGCAGCATCGTTTTGTCACCCATTTTTTAGTATGAAGTGAACATTCTTTGAGTAAATGTGTTCTGTGGCACAAACGATATCAAGCGCTTAAAGCGACGGAAACAAAAGTTTATGATTCGTCATTGGCACATCTATCTCTAGTATATGTGTACTATTAATCTATCGTGTTCAATGAAATAGTTTTAAGAGTCTAAATTTCAAATTTTATAAAAATCGGTGGCGATTTAAAGATTTTTCCATACAAACTTTTAACCCTTTTATTTACACCCTTAGGGGTTGAATTCTAGAAAACCATGAAATATGTATTCAATTAAACACTTTTAAGAGTCTGAATTTCAAATTTTATAAAAATTGGTGCCGATTTAAAAAAAAAACCATACAAACTGTCAACCCTTTATTTGCACCCTTTAGGAGGAGAATTCTAGACAACGATGAAATACGTGTTCAATTAAATACTTTCAAAAATCTAAATTTCAAATTTTATGAATATCAAACTTTCAACCCCTATTTCACCACTTTATGGTTAAAATTTTTCAAAATCCCTTCTTAGTGGATGTCCAGATTACGAAAGTAAACATCTGTCCAAATTTCACGTTTCTACTATCAGCGGTTACGGCTGTGCGTGCGTCTTACCTCAGTCAGTGAGGACAATTCCTTTTTAAGTTTTTACTATTATAGTAGATATTATAGAATGTACTCTGTGGTAACTGACATTTGAATATCTATATCAGATCTTATAGATTATAAAATGCTGATTGATTTTGATAAGATTAGTGATGCCAGTAAATTTGTTTTTTTTTTGTGGTTTCTTTTATATCTTAATATTTTTAAAAGTATTATCTACTTTTATAACATCGGAATTATCTATATTTTTAATATTTAACCCACATCTTTATAGTATAATACAGTACTGTAGATTAAAAACACACACATCACAGTACATTTTAGAATTTTTATGTAATATGAAACCAAGTGGATTACATTTTTAAAAATAAATTATATTTCTAAAAATGTAATATATTCAGCTTAGAATACACACAGAATTGTAATTAATTATTTAAATGAAGTAAAACTGCCAGTTTCCAACTCTTAAACTCTTCCTGGCAATTTAAAAAAAGACACATGAATTTTAAATAAAGAACATATTCATTCTATACCAATATTCAATCGTTATTCAAATTCAGTCTGATATTTCACTCTTTTGTATAAAGATCATACTTTTTCATAAATTTAACAAGCAACTAATAGCACAAATATGCGTGAATGCATTTCAATACATGCTGGACAAGCAGGCGTGCAAATTGGAAATGCTTGCTGGGAGCTGTATTGCTTGGAACATGGAATTCAACCGGACGGACAAATGCCATCAGATAAGACCGTTGGAGGTGGCGATGACTCTTTTAACACGTTTTTTAGCGAAACAGGTGCAGGAAAACATGTTCCTAGAGCAGTGTTTATTGATTTAGAACCCACAGTAGTAGATGAGGTGCGTACTGGCACTTACAGACAACTGTTCCATCCGGAACAGTTGATCACTGGAAAGGAAGATGCAGCCAATAATTACGCTAGAGGACATTATACTATTGGAAAGGAAATTGTGGACCTTGTTTTGGACAGAGTCCGTAAATTGGCCGATCAATGTACAGGATTACAAGGGTTCCTTATATTTCATTCTTTTGGAGGAGGTACTGGTTCTGGCTTTGCCTCTCTCCTGATGGAACGCCTGTCAGTAGATTATGGGAAAAAATCTAAATTGGAATTCGCAATCTATCCTGCGCCGCAAATTTCTACGGCTGTAGTCGAACCTTACAATTCAATTTTAACCACACACACTACTTTAGAGCATTCTGATGCTGCTTTTATGGTTGATAATGAAGCAATATACGACATTTGTAGGAGAAATCTGGATATAGAAAGACCAACTTATACCAACTTAAATAGACTAATTGGACAAATAGTTTCGTCTATTACAGCATCTTTACGTTTTGATGGAGCGCTAAATGTAGATCTTACGGAATTTCAAACCAATTTGGTACCATATCCTCGTATTCATTTTCCTTTAGTAACATATGCCCCAGTCATATCTGCTGAGAAAGCCTACCACGAACAATTATCAGTCGCTGAAATTACCAATGCTTGTTTCGAACCAGCAAACCAAATGGTAAAATGCGACCCTCGACACGGAAAATATATGGCCTGTTGTATGCTGTATCGAGGTGATGTGGTACCTAAAGATGTCAATGCTGCTATTGGAACAATTAAAACAAAACGTACAATTCAGTTTGTAGATTGGTGCCCCACAGGATTCAAAGTAGGCATAAATTATCAGCCACCCACTGTGGTCCCAGGAGGTGATTTAGCGAAAGTACAGCGAGCAGTTTGTATGCTTTCGAATACAACTGCGATTGCAGAGGCATGGTCTCGCTTAAATCACAAGTTTGACTTAATGTACGCAAAACGAGCGTTTGTGCACTGGTATGTAGGTGAAGGTATGGAAGAAGGAGAATTTTCTGAAGCACGAGAAGATTTAGCTGCTTTAGAAAAAGACTATGAAGAGGTTGGCATGGATTCTGGAGAAGGCGAGGGCGAGGGTGGAGAAGAATATTAAAAATGTATATTGTTTAATCGTTTATTTTAGAATTGCTAGACATTGGTGCAAATAAAACATAAATTGTTAACATGATATCCGAAGCATATGTTGATTTAATAGGAAATTAATTAAATTGTTGGTAGAGCTTACATAAATGTTTTTCTATTTAAATTTAATTTATTTATATAAAGCTTGCATCATTTAGAACTATCACTGCTTTTATAAACGATATAACAAAATTAAAAACGTTTCTAGTATCTATTTAATATTTGTTCCTTATTTATTTATTTCAATTTCCAATGCGAAAATAAAAATTGCGAAAAATCTAAAGTTGAAAAGGTATAAGTTCTTCAGAAATTGTAATAACATATTACTTAGATACTATTAGCGTATTACTTCCATACTTATACTTATGAAATTTATTAACTCCTTCAATTGTGACCTTCAAAGTAACTTTCTCTGGTTAGTTTACTTTTATGTCGTGGCTTCCAGAATGGAGTTGGTTTCAGATAGTAAAAAATATTATAGTAGGGGCGGCGAAGAGGGGACTTTCGGGACTCATTCGAGCGCATCAGATTTAAGATATTGGGGATTCCTTGTACTCGGTTACGTACTTCCACCAAATATAAGCTTCATATGTATTAGCCGCGCGTCTAGGATAAAAGATCAGATTAGTAAAAAAATTGATCATCGGACATTCTCGAGCGCATCAGATTAAGATATATATATGGTTCATCTTCATGCCCTAGACGTGATATCTCAAAATCAGACGAGTATCTGAAGGGACTTGCTTAATCTGACAATTTATAATATTTTTTCAACCAATAACATAAACAAGTCAGCTTTACGGTGTATCCCGCACACAGCAGGGTAAGCAGAGGGAACCTAACGTTAAGACACTGTTCCCCACTTTATACCAAATTTTGAAGGTATTGAGTGTTGAGTAACAGCACTTAACGTCGCTGTTTTGCCTCGACACCAGAGCGAGGAAATGGAAATATAAATTTGAATAAATATTTCATCTCCTGGCATGGAAATTGAACCCACAATCAGTCGCTTTTACAGTCACACTCGGTGCCCCTGCGCCACGACTGGCCTCAATGTTTTTATTCATTGAACGTAATTAATTGAAAAGCTCAAGAAATAGAATGTAAATAAAAGAAAGTATGTTTGAATTAGAACACTTGTATTTATAAAGAAAAACTACAAAAAAATATATTTATTTTTAAAGTATTTTTCTAAATTATCATCTTTCAATAAAGATGATGAAGATGATGATGAGATGAGTTAGGGAGAAATAAACAGAGAAGGAGTGAGAGAGGAATAGAAATACGGAGAGAGGTCAATTCTTAGGTACATTAAACTTTATCGATCAATTTCTATTACTTCGGCTTGTGGAATTTGTCAGATTATATATTTTTCGTAATCCTTGAATGATTTCCTCCAAAATATTAAAAAAAATTAGCCACGCTTGAGAATGTCGAGATAACGTTTTTTTTACAACTTTGGAGCCCTCCCCCTCCTTTGCGTCACTCTTAAACTGTCAGATTAGTGGAATATACACGATTTAGCATACACCTTAATCTGATGCGCTCGAGCATGTCAGATGATCAACTTTTTTTTACTAATCTGATCCTTTATCCTAGACGCGCGGCTATACATATGGAGCTCATATTTGGTGGAAGTACGTAACCGAGTACAAAGAATCCCCAGTATCTTAATTTGACGCGCTCGAATAAGTCCCCTCTTCGCGGCCCCTATTAAAATATAAATAAATGTGAGTGAAAATCGATTGGTTCACTACAAATGAGCTGTGAAAGGCTTGACACTTTGGGTCTGCGTAGAGACGTCTCCTCGCTGTGCGTTCTCTATCGCATTTTTCATGGTGAGTGTTCTGAGGAACTGTTCGACCTGTTACCTGCCGCCGAATTTTCCAACCGCACAGTACGTCACAAACTTAAATACCATCCACACCACCTGGATACGTGGCACTCCACTACTGTGCGGTTTCGTAGAAATTTCCTTCCACGCACCACCGAACTGTGGAATGGTCTACCCGTGGCCGTGTTTCCAGATCGGTACGATATGGGTACCTTCAAGAAGCGCGTCTATCTCCACCTCAAAGGCCGGCAACGCACCTGTAGCTCCTCTAGTGCTGAACGGGATCGTGGGCGGCGGTGATCATCACCAGGTGACCCAAACGCTCGTTTGCCTTGTCCTTTTTCCATAAAAAAAAAAACTAATGGAATTGTGACCAATGATGAGAATAAATTTATATATAAAGTTTTATTGTAAAATTTATAAGTAACCATTGTAAGATTATGTTAATGTTACTGGTACTGATTGATGATATGTGAATGCGTTCACTTATCATACATACAACAAAATAATATTATGTTTGTAACAATTGATGGAGTTGCAAATAACTATTGAGACGATTGAGTTCACAATCGTATGAGTGCCCAACACTGAGAATGGATAGGTTCACCATTGGCACATTATAAATACTGATGTTTGTTTCAAAGTTTATTAATTAATATATGTACTAAATATTTATTAATATAGAAATAAGTATGGTGGTCTAGTGTTAGGTTTTTCCAAAATGAAGAAAGTAGTTGACACTTTGACAGACAAAGAATCGTATAAAAGAGACGGATATCGTCAATGCCGGTCCAGTCCGCTCGACGACCGCAAGCCGAGGTTCGAGCCCCGCAGGGGGCGCCCTTGCGTCGTCGGCACTCCCCACAGGCAGCCACATAGTGCCTGCATATTTTCAGGGATAGAGCACCCTCTTCCCTACCCACCCGGTGTCGCTGTAAAGGCCAATAGGGCTAACAGCATTAATTTCATTTCCGAAAAAAAAAAATCAATGCCGGTCAGTTATTTCCGGACTCAGCATCGAGGCTAAACATATAAAGTACCACTGGTCAAGGTATAAATTGGAGGAGTTCATAAGTAAAAAGTGAGTTTTATTTGTTTTATTATAACTTTAATACGTAAGAAAATAATTGTATTAAGTTTAATCCATTTGGAATGGTAGATTTGCAGCTATTCTTAGTCTCTTCTTTTTTTGCGGTGTTGGTGTTCCTTGATGTTCTGTAACCTGAAAAAGAAAAATATTTTGTTTTTTTGTTATCTTCACACTGTATCTTGCAGGCAGACCCTGGCAACAGCCGGGATTAATGCCAGGAAGAAGAAGACTGTATCTTGTAAGTAGCAGGATAGACAAAGATAATTTAGTATTAAGACATTAAACTACCCACTATTCGCTTTATTTATTTCTATAATAGTAGCGGAATTCACTTGCTGCGTTTGGTCAACTATAGTGGTGATATGACTTGTTTTATTCCATTTGGAGGCATTGCGTGTCAACGCAAACGAAATGAAAATATAAATTTAAAAATATTTCTTTTCCTCAAGTGGGAATAAAACCCACAATCGCGTTTGCTTTACACACTTTTCAAATTCAAAATATTCTTTATTCAAATAGACTATTATAAGCACTTTTGAATCGTCGAATGAACATAAGACAAACAAAAAGCTACCACCGGTTCGGAAGGCAGTTCTGAGAAGAGCCGGCAAGAAACTCAACAGTGGCTCTTTTCAAAGTCAATGGTATTTTGCCCCCGTGTCACGACTGACCTCAATATCAATGATTTTATTATAATCATTCTTTCAGGTGTGGATTGAAAAAGAATGAAGCTATAATAAATATCGTACATACAGGCTGGTTAAGAGGCTGTGGCTGTGGTTGCATCGTCTTCGACGCGGGCAAACCTTCTAGATCTCTTCTTGACGACGGGCCACCAGTGTTTTGTACTGGCCTGTATAAAACAATCATTATAAATTATCATTTTAAAAAACCTTATAACACTTATTTAATTACCAAATTTAAAGCTTATCTCTATAGCAATCTACCTGCTTTACAACGAAACTAGTTTTGTATATTGTTTCGCCTTATAAAATTATGCTAATGTTAGAGTGCAGAGCTATAGAAATATTTATAAAAATAAATATTTAGTATATAAACTAGCTATAATTCACTATTTATCGTGCACATAGCAGTGTATGCAGAACCTAGTGTTAAGTTACTGTATTCCCTACATTACGAAAAAGAATCCAACGCCGCGGTTTATCTTGTAAATGTTGTATACCAGAGACACACACACAACCATTGCGTTTATACTCAGACGCAGCACCACGACCATAGGCTTATTTATTTTTATATATAAATTCTAAGTTTAGATTTCTTAATTTTTACGCGGCAAACATATTCCAAAAGGGTTGAATAAAGCTGCATGAAATATTTACAACACATTTATATTGAAATAATTTAACCATTTTTGCAATGTATATTAACAATCAGTCAATGTCAGGTCAGGTGTACAATGTTATCAAGATGTCAATTTTGTTATAAATAAATAATTATTCCAAGTGTACATAGATTAATAATAAATCTAAACGAAAGGAACATAATTTGTTAATTATTATTTATTTATGCTTAACAAATTTTGTCCCTCAAGAAGGTATTGGATTTTTTTTCGGAACTCAACGCCACGCTTTGCCTCGTACCAGAGCGAGGAAATGAAAATATTAATAATATTTTATTTCCACGAGTGGTAATCGAACCCACAAACTGTCGCGTTAACAGTTGCACGTTGCTTCTGCGCTACGACCTCCAAAACTTCAAACTATATAATCAATACTTCTATATTGATAAACAAAACATATTAGGAACTACTTATTCATATTGAACAATTGTTTTAATGTCGGATAGTCCTTTTAAAGAAGAAGCCACGTCAATTATTTATATAACCCTCTTTCTTGACCGCAGGGGTCAAGGTTACCTTGGGCAGTTATAATTATATTCCAATTTCCAGCAGAAGGTAAAAGTTAATATAATATATTAAATAACAATAAATTACCTATCAGTTGGCGGTGAAGGCACAGGTTGTTGTTGGTTATCAACGCGCCAACTAGAGCTGGCCTCGGGTGGAGTTTGCACCTAAACAATATATGTATTTCAATTTTTAATTTCTAGGATTTATATAAACGATCATGTATAAGAAGTTGTGAGAAAACTTGTTTTCATAATTTTTGAGATTGTTGAATCCTAACCTATACGTACTTCGGGAAGTAATTAGATTTAAAATATAAAATAGCAGGAATATATAATAAATACAAATTGTCAACATTAGATGAGATAACTGAGTTTTGTTAGTGTATTTTTTTCTGATCCACGCTGCCCCACTGCGTCACAATGTTTAATGTAATAATTTTGATAGAATATTTTTTACTTTGTTGTTTATTATATTTTTCTCCGCTTCATCGTTACTAATTTTCAGCAAACTTTTCAGTAAAATTGTAGCTTCATCCTGTGGATAATAGGAAACCGTAATTGTATAAAAATAAAATATGTATTTAAAGTTATGACAAATATAACATATTTAATAGCAATAAGTATTATTAGGCTTTATTTTACCTGTGGTTGACCATTGTTAATATTATTATCGGGTGGTGTTGTATTTCGATTTTCTGGTACTTGAGATATGATTTCCCTTGGAGGGCTGAAAACAATGTTATTAAATTTAAAATATCTCACGAAAATATTTTATATGGCAACATTGCTTAACATTAAACACATGCATTTTTTATTAATAATAAAACAAAACGTGTAAATAAATGTTATGTTGAATTTTTGTACTGAGATAATGACACGCGGTGTGATCATTATTGGTGGTTTTTTTAAATAGAAAGAAAAGTTAGGTCAGGTTGTAGCTTCGATTCCATTTGAGCAAACAATTTATTTTCATTTCCTCTTTATCGTTAAATTAGAAAGCACAGCGTTAAATAACACCGGTCAACACGCTGTCTCGAAATTTTTTTGGCCAGTAGAGAACGAAAGAATCTTAACACTAGAGTAGTAGTACTAGTACACTAGAGTAGGAGTAGTAGTAGTAACTACCACACTATAAATATATTATAGTATAGTGCGTAATTATTATTTTTTTGTTTTTACATATATTACCTGTAACTATCACAAGCAGAGTAATGTTGATCTCGCGTTAGCACAGATAGTGTGTAATTGAAGGGTTGCGTCTCCGCGCAACTTACAGCACCACGCAGCTGTCGTCCGAAGGATATGTTCAACATGTTGCTTGGTAACATCCTGGTTTATGTAATAAAAAATTGATTAGCATTTTATAAAATAAAAAATCATTCATTTTACACAATCTTATTAAGGTGCTTTATATACATATATATTAAAATTCATATTGTAAAGTGTAAGAAGAAGTGGCAATTACACTGTATCCGCATGTTACAGCTGTATACGCATTTCTGTTCTTCCTTTTCTCTACAACAAAGCCTAACGCTATGTTGCTTAACATGCAATTTAATTAAAATAGATTTGGTGTTTTTGATTTGAAAAGCCACATAACAGTTTGTACGTGGTGGGCGTTCAGCCGGTAGGCCTGCCCTACGCACTGTATTAGTGGAGGGGGGTATACGGCAGCCACCTTCTTGCATATTTAACCATTAACTAACCTATAAAACCTCGCCTCTTCAAACAAATCCTCTTGTAACGCACCAGGGAAGGACTCGTCGAACATGACCTGGTAAACAATCTGCGCGTTCAGGCGGTCGGACAGGCGCACCGTGTTGATATAGGAGGGCGCGTATACTGCCGTGACGGTACCACGCGCTCCTAGCGGCACCGTCATGTTGCGCGCCACGCACACCACGCGGTCGTAGATCTTGAAATCAGCTGTTCTGTCTGGTTGTACGATGCCATCTTGCAGTTCTGGCTGTTGGATGTTATTTATTATTGGATTTAGATATATTGTTTGTTTGTATGTGAAATGATTTTGGGCTGTTAAATTTTTACCTGCTCTAGAGTGGTGCACGAATTCGTAATTACTTGAATACTTGAGTATAGAAAAATTTTGGGAGAAAATTAAAAATATTTTCAATATTGTATCCACACTTGCCCGACCCTAACCGGTTTATACTGCTTTTCGTATTTTTGTTAAATAATTAGGACTACCGCTGCACAAGTATGGAAAAATATGGTGTGATCAAGCAGTAAAAAAAAGAAAAAATCGTGGACTCATCACTGTTCTTGATATTATAGGGGACGATTGACAATTAATCAACCGACACATCAGGCGAGAGTGACAATGCAATCCAGTGTAGAAGAATTGATATATTTTTTTTAATGTTAGAATAAACTTTATTTTTAAAAAGATTTTCTGGATCTACTTTTTGTGATCAGTCAAACAAATGCAAAGCCCAACTTAAGCTTCGTCAACTGTAGTATAATATAAAAAAATATATCTTAACGCATCTCCCGCATTACATAAGGACCATAAAAACAGTAACATTTTTTTCAATCCATTCCAAATATCTACCCATGTAAATTAAATAATGTGAACTTTAATAAGCCTTCCTTTTACACAGCGCAAGTAAAACTTCAATTCAAAAAAAAGTCAACAACCACAAACCTTAAACAAGTAATTCCATTCAATATGTAAAGTGACCTTCGTCTCCTTAGCTTTCAACACCTCTAACTGTTTCTCCAATGTATTGGATAGAGCTAACATTTCCTCAGGCTCGAGCGCGTCTGAGCCGCATTCGCGTCTTAACGAGCGAACGTGATTTTTAATCCATTGGACTACGTCTTGTGGTTTGTTTTGGCTATAAATTTATAAAAAATATATTTTTATCAATTTTTAGCCAAAAGAAATATTCTCATTTCCCCTCTCTGGTAAGACAAAGTGTGATGGCCAGTTCTGTCACTCATACCTCAATGTGTCAAATTCAGTTTGAAAGTGGAAAGAACAAAGATACAAAGATATAGAGTACAGAATACAAATTAATGTTATATGAAAAATGTTGTCGCTTTCACCTTTTTCGCCTAAATAAAAAAAAACTAAATATTGAATCCAACTAACTGTTAACGCGGCGTTGAGTTCTTCCACTGGAAAACAATATGTTGAAAATTAGGCGGTGCGTGAGGAAGTGTCTTAACATTAGGTTACCTCTGCCTATCCTGCTATATGCAGGATACAGCATGAAAAAAATCCCAACTTACCTAAAAAAAATTAAAAAGAAAAGAAAACTTACCCAACCTCCTGCGGCCATAAATCACATTCAAAGAAAACAAAATTACTCAATGAATAAGTTAGTTTTTCGAATAAGTCAGGGAATTCCTTCGCATAGGCTTTCACTAGTTGTATACAGCGTTCGGAGTATAACCACGCGTTGGTCACTTTACAGCGACGAGTGTAGCCTGATACTTCCTGGTTCTAAAATATTAATAAATATTACTTTGTTGAAGGGTATTGGGTATTGAATTTAAAAGGTATTTATTTATTGTAAAATGGTTTCACAATAGGCAAACAATAATAATTTTTGTATTGATCAGAAAAATCATAAAATTGACGTTTAATTTTTATGATGTTCAATATGTTTTAAAATTTACAATAATGTAGTTAATTTATTTATGTATTTATTAGGCAAGCCAACGTAACATACAAAAGATACAAGCCCTTAAAAAAAGTACAAAAGTTTAAAAATATTTTACATTGTACATCACACTTATAGGCTAGCTCACCATGTTTATAAATAAAACCAGGTATTCTAAGATCTAATATCATACACCTAAGTTAAAAACAATAAAAAAATATTCAACAACCATACTACCAAAATTTAAAAATAAAAATATGTATATAGATATTATATTAGTTAAAATAATAATAAAAGAAAACAAAAAAATTCTTACACAATGTGCCGGAGTCTCTAACTTTAAAGTTGAAGTAATATTAACGTTTCCCAAAACTTTTAACGATAATTTGTTCATTAAGCTTATATATTTTACCTTCTTATTAAATTTAAGGTTCAGTCCTACATTTAGCTTGTACTTGTTTTCAGTGGGGAGGTCGTTACGTTCACCAATTACTACCAACAAGGCGCCCGTGATACGTGACAGCATTCGAGTTGAGGTACCTGTAAATTTATTTAATAATTTTATTTTTATGAAAAGTATACAGTAGTATAATATACTTTTAAGTAAGTCAAAAACCCTTCAATTTTTCACAGATTAAAAAGACATTAATTGCGTTGTACTTATTAAGTTAATTGTAGAAGAATTAAGCTGACGGAAGACAAATTAGCGTGCAAGTATGCCAAGTTGGTACCAGTCAAGTTTTATATTAAAAAAAATATGTAAGAGGCCCGTTATTTAATTTGCAATATAAGTATACAGAATTGTGCACGGCGAACGCGGACTCGGCGCGCTCCAGCACCTGCACGACCGTGCGTACGTACTTACGACCTGCACCCTGAATAGTACGTACCGACGGCGGCGGCGGCTTGGTGCGCGTCGCGGTAGGGGCAGGCGGCGGCGTGCACACCGGGCACGGGCTCGGCACGCTCCAGCACCACCACCTCCACTCGCCCGCTGCGCATCGCCTCTGCGCTCGCCACCTGCACAAATGTTTTTACTTTAACTGTCGCAAGGACCTCAGCGCTGTTGCAGCACAAATTCATTTTAGAACTTTGTCAGAATTATTTACAGTTATGCCAATAAAAAAATATTACTAAAATTTGTATAAAATCTGCTATAAAAATGCAACGAAATGTAATAACCGTAGTATTATACTTTCTGTCTACTCTACTATACACACACAACAAACACACACTAACAGTAGCTTCACATCCATAGTACTGTCCATTAGTGACCAGGAACACTCGGTCCCCGGCGGGGAAGGCGGCGCGCGGTGACAGCGGGCGCGGCGTGGGCGCGTGCGCGCGCGCTTTGCTCACCACGGCCTGCAGTGCGTACCCGCACGGCACGCTGCACCAGTGCTCCTGGTGCGTGAAGTGTGACGAGCCTTCCTCTAGTATGTATTTGTAACCTGAAGAGAGATAAATTGTGTTGACTTTTTTTTGCTTCACGCCATATTCCGTATGTGGAACATGTGAAGGTCAGAACATTGAGACGCTGTGCCGCTACGCCATGACGGATTTGATAACCCATACTAATATATTACCCATATATCATAAATGCGAAAGTGATTCTGTCTATCTATTACGCTATCACTCCTAAACCACTATGAAATTTGGGAAAATATGCGCTAGGTAAGCCTTATGACATAGTAATGTGCTACAGAAATAAAATAAACATATATTAGAATACGATTTTTTATAGGGTGGAGCCTGAGGAAGTTAATTACGCGACACAGCATATGTCTGTAAAAGTACCTTTCATGGAATCGATTCTCAATTGGGAGAATGAATTAAATGTACTCTGATAAGACGACAAACGCAGTGTTGCCGTTTTCCTATCGAAAATCAAGCAGTTTGTGACAAACCGAGCATAGTGTTAACTAGGTTTGCCCTGCTTATCTTATAGAAACACGCATTTAAAAATTAATTCTTATTATTAATTAATCAATTTACTTTACATTAAGTGACCAAATTCTAAATTTATAAAACTTCTAATATCACTATAACTTCCCCTACAAAGCTAAAAAGCTTATTGTGGAGACGATGCACAGCATCTGTGAGAGGGCGCTGTATACTTCCCTTTGATTATCCATTTCCAATTTTCACTTCCGGTTGCTGTTTTCGACCAATCAGCGATTCGCCGGAAGTCACGTGGTCCCAGGTGGTAGGGCGCTGAAACGTAGTAAAGGCCCCACTTCGCTTCTTACCTCAAAGCAGATTCTCACCAGGAGCCTTTAAAATGATGCTGTGCATCGTCTCTCCACAATAATACAAATTTTATTATTATGTAAAACTTGTACTATTATTTGGGATGTGACGATGCACATCATCTGTGAGAGACGTGTTTAAACTCCTGGTGACCACGTACGACGCTATGAGATCTAAATCAGAATGATTGCATAAATTAATTCTGATACATTCAGATAAATTGATCTGTAAAAACACAAAAACACGAGTAACATTGTTTTATTTATAAGCAATTTGAGAAACAAAGAATTGGAAATTGCTTAATTTTTAATTTAATTAGTTATCGCCCTGCCGGAAGCGGAGCCAAAATAATCTAACTTCAATTATTAGATTTACTTACTTATAATCTGCATACAAACAGATTTTGAAAGATATTTCGCAACTCGCTGATAAGCACGAGTAGGAAAGGAAGCTTCCATAACTGTCTAAATAATAAGTTTGACGTTCTCACTTCTTTTGATATTGATTTAATAACCTGTTTATATAAGTATCGATTATTAATCATGAAGCCCTTGCTTAGCCTCCCCTTCTAAATTACACAACAGAATTGTTACCTTTTGTAGCCCGTTTCCGGTGGTCTAGCTAGTTTCCTAATGTAGAACCTAAAAAAACCTTTTTCTTAGGATGGCACCACCGTCTCTAGAGCGTAATTTTCAACAGGTCTCACCTGTTTCACCGAAATATTTCTAAACGAAATATGATGTTAGAAGTACGAGCAGGATCAAAATGCCAATGACAATGACGTCCGGTCTCTTGGAAACTATGTCCGGCTATGTATGCATAGTATGTAAATACTATGTACTTAGCCCAATAATATGTTCCAATTTAGAGTTAAACTGGTCAAACCCTTGAACGCATTTGTAAAATTCAAGACTTAATTTTATTATCACATACTTTGAGTATTATAACTTCATAAAAGTATAATATAACTTCATGAATGCCTACCAGGACCGCAACCAGGCCGACAATTCATGATATGAATGTCCCGTCTGCTACTTAGGTATAGTTTTGAAGAAAACTGGACTTGATATACGATACGTTAGAAAATGTGACTTTATGAGCTCATTCGTTTTTCAACCAAAACTTTATTTCTTCCTTTTTAGGCCAACTAATGATTATATCATTCTTCGAAATTTAATAAAGTTATAAGTTATTGATACCCTAGTACCTATACTATACATTTACATATATAATTATCAATTCCATAACATTTCAATTATCGCATCTTAGGTTTATTTTTAGAACTACTTTAGTTTACTCTCTGAAATTCCCCTTTAGAAGCAACTTTACAGTTTTAAAATTTATATGACTTGAATACAGATGTACTCAATTTAAACGTCGGATTTCCCCGGACTTAATGATGTCGTAGACATCCAACATGCTCCCCGCCATTTTGGATTTGCGACTACGTGTATACCTCGCTAGCCAGGTTCAGTTTATGCAAAACTCATACCAATATGCGGGGGAATATCTACGCACTTTACACAGCCCTTATGTCCCATGAAGACAATTGTTTTCGTTAGCTTTCCCCAGCTTTGGAAATAAAGTTACAAAAAACGAATTAAACTTCTTGATAATCTTTTTGCAGTATTATTGTGTATGCACAATGTATACACAATAATACTGCATGTATAATGTTTTGCAGTATTATAGCAAAAATTGTGTATATAATAAAATCCGCAGTGTATTCTTAGTTCGCCCTTAAAAAAAATATTACACTGTTCACAAATATTTAGAGGATAAGCATGTATGGAATTAATGTCTATTGAATGTAATGCAGGATAGCTGCCAGCTAATGTAATAGATTGTACCATTGATTTTGAAAAGAGCAACTGTTGAGTTTCTTACCGGCTCTTCTCAGCAGAACTGCCTTCCGAACCGATAGTAGCTTTTTGTTCATACGTTTATTCAACGATTCAAAAGTGCTTATAATAATTGCCTATTTGAATAAAGAATATTTTGAATTTGAATATCATACTTTATCGTATCCAACAACTTAGTAATAAAAGGTTGTCGTCTGTAATTCTCGATGGTTACTGGGATGCACCACAGGGATGCAAAGTATCTATTATATAGTAATAATAATATTATAATAATAATAAGCTTTATTTCAATTCCATACAATGATACATTTATAATTATAAAAAATGTAATATATTTAGATTTAATAAGTTTTGTTATAATTTAATTTATAGATTGTTATATTTCATGTCATTTTAAATTATTCATTGTTTTAATTGTTTGTTAATTGTATGGACCCCTTTCGGGTAAAAGCCTCCCCCAAGGAATGCCACGACTCTCTATCCTTAGCTGTGTCCAGCCAACTTCCGCCCGCCATCGCTACTATTTCATCTACCCATCTGGTTTTTGGTCGACCTCTTGTTCTGGAGCCTCTTGGCCCTGACCACCTTACTGACTTAAGGGTCCATCTGTCGTCTTGGTATCGAGCTAAGTGGCCCGCCCACTTCCATTTTGCCTGCAGCGAAAAAGTCAAGGCATCGCATACTTTTGTCTTTTTTCGGATGTCAACGTTTTTAACTTTGTCTTTTAATTTTAAACCTAGGCAACTTCTCTCCATTCTTCTCTGGGTAGTCTGAATTTTATTCCTGGTTTTGAGATGATAGGTCCAAGTTTGACACCCATAGGTGAGGCATGGTAATATTGCTGTATCCATCACTATTTTCTTGGTCGACAGAGGAAGTTGACATTTGAGTATTTCCTTATGGTTTCAGAACTTATTCCAGGTAATTGCTACTCGTCGGTTTATTTCTTGACTGTTTCTTTCTTTACTCAAAGACATCTGTTTGCCTAGGTATACATAGTTTTTTACAAACTCGAGAGGAGTACTATTTACTAAGATGGGGGTTTCACTGCGGTTCGTCATAACTTTTGTTTTTTCCAGGTTCATGTCTAATCCAACTTTCATGCTGGCCTGGTTTAAGTCGTTAACCATTTTATTTAATTGACAAGGGGTTTCTGAGAATAAAATTATGTCGTCAGCAAATCTAAGATGACTTAAGAAGTACCCGTTCATATTAATGCCTTGATTAAGCCATTGTAATTTTCCCATTACGAGTTGCAAAACTGCTATAAGCAGTTTTGGGGAAATTTGATCTCCTTGCCGGAAAGGGGAGCTCTTTATGTTAATTGCTTCTCCCACTCTATCTAGTCTAACTCTACTTGTGGTGTTATTGTAAATGTATTTTAGAATCATTTGTTGTGTCAGGATTTCTTTTTCTGTAAACTGTTGTATTGGAGAGGTGTCTGTACAACAGTAGGTAGCCACGTTTGGCATCGGTATGTCTGGTTGTCTATATAGGTTAGTGTAGTAATCGGTAGCAGCGTTTATAATTTCTGTGCGAGACTTACATTTTTTATGACCATTCTGGAGAGAAGGGACCCACTTTTAGATTGGTTTAATTCCTTATAAGCTTTTTTAGCCGACCTGGAATTATCGAGGTGTCGTTGTATAGTTGTTGCTCTGTAAGCAGCGTAGCATCTTTTTATTTCTTTGTCAGTAAGTTTAGTTTTTAATTTTTGTTTATCACTTTTATTTAAATTAGGCTTATTTTGTAGTATACTTCTTTCTTTCATGTAATCTAGCGCTTTCACAGATAGGATTTTGGTCTTTTGTGTGCTCTTAATGTTTTTAAGGCTTAATTTGACATATTTTTCGATTTGCTGGTAGTACTCCTCCACATTATAGCTATGTTGAGTCTCTGTATAAATCTGTTCTGGTGAAGTTCTGGTATAAATGTATTAAGATTTGTAAGGTACATTTCCTGCTCCGCTGGTGTTTTTAGCTTCTTGTATGTATTAGAATAATTACGTCTACTTTTCTTAATAGACTTTATGTGTAATGTTGCTCTAATTAGTCTATGGTCCGATCCAAACGAGAAAGATTGTAATACTTCATATTTAGAGATCATGTGGTACTTCGTGGACATAATATAATCAATTTCGTTTCTTGTATTTCTGTCTGGAGAGATCCATGTCCAGCGGTTCTTAGGTTTTAGTTTGAACATTGTATTTATTATTTTTAGGTTGTATTCTTGGGCATATTGAATTCGTCTCGTACCTCGAGCGCTTCTAGTGCCATAGCCAAACTCGCCTGTAGTGGAATGTTCGTAATTTTGGGGATTCCTATTTGTGCATTAAAATCACCCATAGAGAATATATACTCTGTCGATATGGAATCGTGAGCCTTCGCTAAGTCCTCGTAAAAACTATCTATTTCTTCCTGAGATGAGTTTTCAGTAGGTGCGTACGCTTGGATTATTGCCAAACTTTGGATTCCCAGCTTGATTTCTTGTATACACACTCATTCAGATATTCCTGTAAACATTATGATGTTATCTTTGTACTTTCTCTTAACCAGAAAACCTACTCCATGTAGGCCTTTCGTTTGGCCTATGTAATAGAAAATGTATTAGTTGTCTTCTATTATCTTTTCACTTAGGCGACGATACCATGACATATTATGTCATGGTTAAGAACTCGTAGTGCTGCTTTGAGCTCAATAAATTTTTGATCAAAGGATAATGATCTTACGCTAAGGCTGCAAATAAAGAAAGTATTATTCGTTTTGGTATTTTCTCTTGAGGGGTTTTGGCCGTACTCTCCCGCGGTGACCGGCCGTACTGGGAGATTAGGGGTTAGTAGAGGGTCCGATTTTGATTGCTATGCTATTTTGACATTGAAATGTTTCTGCCGGGGCGAAGGTTAGCTTGGGCTTTTATATTATATAATTCTTCATGTCTCCTCTAGTTTTCTTAGGTTGTTTGCTAATCTGTTGAATGTTTTGGCTACCAAGATGAAATTTCTCCGGAGATTCCGAGCCCAAACCATCAGCCTCTGCCTCCGATACGCTTAGAGGCAGCCTCCTTATAACTGCCCCCTCCCATACGATTAAGATCATTTCTAATTAAAATAGTACCGAGCTTTTTTAAGCTCTAATTATGTCATGGTTAAGAACTCGTAGTGCTGCTTTGAGCTCAATAAATTTTTGATCAAAGGATAATGATCTTACGCTAAGGCTGCAAATAAAGAAAGTATTATTCGTTTTGGTATTTTCTCTTGAGGGGTTTTGGCCGTACTCTCCCGCGGTGACCGGCCGTACTGGGAGATTAGGGGTTAGTAGAGGGTCCGATTTTGATTGCTATGCTATTTTGACATTGAAATGTTTCTGCCGGGGCGAAGGTTAGCTTGGGCTTTTATATTATATAATTCTTCATGTCTCCTCTAGTTTTCTTAGGTTGTTTGCTAATCTGTTGAATGTTTTGGCTACCAAGATGAAATTTCTCCGGAGATTCAGACAAGTTTCTTTTGCTTGACTGCTTATTTGGGGGTTGCTTGTTATTCATTATAATAATTTTGTTTCATTAAAATTTTAAATGGATAATCTTCTTTCAGGTAGTATGATGTATTTTGTAAGAATCGTTTATTTTTATGTATTTTTAGTTTGAGGCCCAATGTGTTGAATGTTATCACTATTGGTCTTACTTTTTCACCTTTTTTCCCTAATCTTCTAACAGCTTCAATATTGCTAGTGTCACATGATATTTTTATGTGTGTATTTATTATATTTACTAGTGGACCCGGCTACGCCTGTTTGAACTATAAGAATATTTTCGCATCGGTCATACTCATACTATGCCGCCCGAAGGCTAGGTCACTTCGAAACAGTGACATCTCCTTAATTATTTATTAGAATGTTATACAGTAAGCTATAATTTCAATCTAGATAAAATGCTAAAAGTGACTATTATATTTATAAGGATGAATATCAAAATGTCGCGGTAACGGTTGCGTAGCGACGCGACGGTTGTTATTAACATGGCAGAATAAATTGCATGTCAAATTAGATAATACTTTAAAATATATTAGTTTATATGTATAATGTAATGTTATATAGCCTATAGCACTTCTGAAGAATGCAGCTTTCATACAAAACAAAAACAATGTAAATCGGACCAGTAGATCCAAAGATAGCGTTCAAACAAACAAACTCTTCCGCTTTATTATATTAGTATAGATTTTTTAAGTTCATCGTATGATTTTTCGCTTTCTATGACGCCAAACAAGATAAGATTTTTGTGCCGGAGTTGCCTTTCTAAGTTATTTATTTTATTTGTCTGATCCTCAATTTTTTTCTACAAAAGCTCGTTTTTTAGTTCCAAATTATTAAACTTCTCGTTGAGGCTGCTTACTATTGTACTTTTTATATCCTCTTTCATCTCTAGCATGTCTTGTTTTTGTTGTTTTATATCTTGCTGCATGTTAATTAACATATTTTTTATTTCGTCCATTGTTAATTTATGAAACTCTTCGCCCTCTATTACAAAAAGAGAAGTTCTAATTGGTTAAAATAGATGGCGCTGCTAATTATTTTTTCAATTCAGTTCAATTCACTACTATTTTTCACTTTAATAATTTTATATCTTGAGTTTCTTAATGACCTAACGGTATTTTGTCAAAATGTTTTTTGCACTTTTTAGTAAATGTTATGTTTTTTATGTTGAACGAAGTAGTTCACGCACTAATTCTATGTTGTGTATGTTTCACTTTAATTTGGCGAACTTAAATATTTTTAAACTTATTTATTAGCGAGTACGATGTTGACACTGACACAGCGGCGCCCTCACTCCATCTATTATATAGTATGTCAGGTATTAAATACTTTTCCGCAGCACTCACGTGGATGTGCACTCACTTGCACGAGGATAATGCCAAATAAAGAATCTTTTCGGCGACTTTTTATAATACTTATGTGGACTTGAACCCACGGTTTTAGTCAGTTTTTAATTTAGTTTTAGACACATTGCTTCTTTTTATCCATTACTAAACAATTCATATATCAAACTTTTTGTTCTTTTTTGATAGACCTTTCATTATCTATTAGAAAATTTCCTATTGGTTTGCTTTATCAGTTGTCGAACGTGATTTTCTATCATTGCTTTCTCGAACCGTTTATAATTCCTTATTGCATAAAGCCAGAGATGGCATGGAGAATGCTCATTATTAAGGTATACAGAAAGATACGGTTATATTTAAATAAAGTTATTAACAATCATGCAAGACCCTTGTACTAAGTTCTAGGCTTGTGTTGCCAGTCGCCGGGTTCTCACTCGCGGAAAAGGCCAGAATATTGGTATGCACGCATTATTGACAATTGCTAATGTATAATTAAATGTCCTAGAGTTTTATGCTCAACGCATGCTTCTCAATTTTGATGCCTGTACGGTTGACGAGGGTTTTTAACTGCTTCAAATAATCTTGGAAAAGGACTATTGGCTATAAGGTGGCATGGAGGTAAATGGCTAGATGCATTCCCGCGATTAAGCCGGGAAGGGCCTACCGAGCCCAAACCATCAGCCTCTGCCTCCGATACGCTCAGAGGCAGCCTCCTTATAACTGCCCCCTCCCATACGATTAAGATCATTTCTAATTAAAATAGTACCGAGCTTTTTTAAGCTCTAATGTACGGACAAATGCACCTAAGGCAACTAAGATAAGGTGACTGGCTAGAATCTTTGCCGAAGAGGCCATACAGAGGACTCCGTGATTGCTAAATGCTATGACACCCATTGCTAAATGTTATGACGTTCATAGCGATGGCAGTAACCACGATTAAGCAGCAAGTCCACAATTCCTTTATCCTCACTCCTCCAGGATTGAGAAACTCAACCTCCGATATTCCGTATTTGAAACACTTTACAAGACAATAGGTTTTGTTATTTCAGCCAGCTAGGTCGGAAGATCCTGATCCTGATTCCTGCCAGGAGTCTTTGAAATTGTCTTCAAATCCTTGTGTCTAATTCTTCCAAGTATTCGCTTACAATTGTCAAAAAGAAGCCAAAAGAAATTCTCACGCAGATTTACCGATTATTATTCGTTAACTCGCTTACGATACGCTCCCAGCGAATATAACATTTAAACAAAGTTAGTAATTATCCTATTACAAATAAATAATGAAGATTATCTAAAAATAGACAGACTTTTTATGTATGATGAGAACAGAAATTTTTATATATTTGACTAGTGGGCGCGTGGGGCTTCGCCTGCTTATTTGGACCCTTAAGGGTGAATTCTAAATAAATAAACCATGAATTATGTGTTCAATGAAATATTTTTAAGAGTCTCAATTTCAAACTTTATAAAAATCGGTGGCAATTCAAATTTTTTTCCATACAAACTTTCAACCCTTATTTCAACCCCTTAGGGTTAGAATTTTTCAAAATCCCTTCTTAGTGGATGTCCAGATTACGAAAGTAAACATCTGTTTAAATTTCACGTTTCTATCATCAACGGTTACGACTGTGCGTGCGTCTTACCTCAGTCAGTGAGGACAAGTCCTTTTATATATATAGATAGATAACTCACTTAGGATACGCTCCTAACGAATCGCATTTAAACAAAGGTAGTGTATTAATAGATAATATACAACTAAGTAAACTCGGTGAAATCCGATTTATTTAATAAACTCCGTTTATAAACATCGCATGATATTATGCTGAGAATGTCTCCAAGAGCATTAAACAAGCGATGAGTCCTCTTGCTCTTTGCAATGACCGTTAGCTGAATAAAATTGGGCCATAACTGGTGAAAACCTGAGACATATACCTAACCTTATTGTAGGTTCTAACACAGCCGTGTTCGGTGAAGCTCAGAATCCACTAAAGTATTGGTATTTATAATACCAAGCAATAGAACAGTATTACATGCATGTAGATACTTGTTAAACAAGAGATTAAATTGACTCACCCATTGTCCATTTTTTTACCTTTGCAATTTCCCAAAATCAAATTCTCTGATGAGGATGAACATCTTTGCTGGAGGCCTTCCAGGAGTAGGCCCGATATGGAAATCCGGTTCACGATGTGAAGAAATTGCACCTCCAACACTACACTTATCACAGCACTTTCACTTTTAAACAATGTTACTCTTATGGGAAATAACGACGCTATGAGGTAAGAAGCGTAGTGGCGCCTTTACTACGTTTCAGCGCCCTGCCACCTGGGACCACGTGACTTCCGGCGAATCGCTGATTGGACGAAAACAGCAACCGGAAGTGAAAATCATTGGATAATCAAAGGGAAGTATACAGCGCCCTCTCACAGAAGCTGTGCATCATCACATCCCAAATAATATCCAAATTTTATAGAAAAATAAATTACCTTGCAAATTAACAGCATGTATAATAACTCTGACATTCAATTCAATGCCAAGGCGTTTCATATTGCTGAAAACAAAGGACATGACATTCAATTAAGTTTTTTATATATAATTTCAGAATAATATATTTAACTATAAATATAATTACTGTGCAATAATAGTAGATCGTTCAAAAATCCATTGTTCATGCAAATTGCCTATATTTAGTTCTGTAGAGAAGCTTGGCCTGTCTACATTATTATTTTGACTGTCTATGTGATGGAGACGCATTTTCTCATTTGATATTGAGATAACTCTAAAAATGATAACATTTTATTGATTAAATGAACTATTTCGCAATGTTATATTATATTAAATTAATATAATTATCAATAATGGAATCATAAACAATATTATTTCTTAACTCATATTCTTACGGGGCTACAGTGGCGCAGTGAAACGGTGTCTAATTTTAAACGAGGTTCTGAATACGTTTTCCCCTCGGAGGAATAATTATATTCATTCCCCACTCTGCAGACAAAGTGCAGCGTTAATTTTCGATAGCCAACACATTATATCTTAAAAACTAGGGAAGCTACAACCGAATATGGGAAAATTGGGAGTATTTTAAAACCTTTACATTACCTATTCTGTCATATGTCAAATATAGCATAAAATGATAAAATATATGTTTTAATTAAAAAACTATATATAAATAAAAACCCTTACCTAGCCCTAGTTAGATGCGGCCATCCGGCCCATATGATCTTGCCTAATAAATTGCAGGCAAGTTGCTCTAATGGCAGGTTGATACTTTGAGTGGGAACTACTTCAATTATTATTTTCTCATTGCGAGAAGGTAGGTCAAACAGTTTCACCTTATATTTTTTTATATTTGTCTAAAGAAAAGATTAATAAATATATTAATATATTAATATTTATTAATGTTTAATATATATAAGTAACTAGCGACCCTCTTGCGGCTTCGCCCGCTTTAACTACTGGATTATTCATATAATGTATGCTTGCAAAAGCACTTTAGATAATGTGAAAATTATTTAAACCCTAATGCAACCCGCATTTTCGTAGTTTCAATAAGGATTTTCCAATTGTTTTACACAGCAAGGATTTTTTAGTAGGTACCGTAATTATAAATCTGTGCTACTAATCTTCTAAAGTACTTATTAAAATGAAAAACAGTAAAATGAAAAACCGTAAGAGAGTAGTTTTGATCTACATTAAATGGCCAACGTAACTAATATACTTATTTATATGCTGAGAGTAAGGGATAAGTAAAACTTGACTTGATACAGCTGATGTGTAAACGGCGTGATGTGTTAACAATTAAATGCGTTTTTCTCTAAAACTATTCGCAATTTCGAAAAGGTGTAAAAAGCAAATTTTATCTTCTTTAAACGTAGGAAATTAATAAAGTATTTTAAAGGATAAGGATTAATACCATTATGGAAAAATACCCCTCACAATAAAAAATATATTGAAATTATTATTTTTAGACAGAAATATGATCACTACACGTTATTCTTAAAAGATACGAATATGCTGTCGCGGATTTTTTTGTAGATCTTATTAAGAGGAACAATACTCCAGTACATTATTTTCATGTAGTACTTACCATTAAAGCAGCGCATGCGCGAAAGTGTCTGAACGAGTAGGACTTTAGACACATTTATAGTATTTATGTTAATTTACATAAGAATGTACAAATAATAAACTATATATAAACCTTCCCTGAAAAATACTCGATCTAATGGTGAAAACCGCATCAAAATCCGTTGGGTGGTTTAGAAGAAGAAGAGTTAGAAAGTTCAGACAGACACGAAAAGCGACTTTGTTTTATAAGATATAGGATAGGATAGGATGAAAAAAATTTAGTATTTTTTTTTTAAATATTTAAATAGAATAGTTTAATGTTTTCAACATTATTTTTTGGCTTGTAAATGATTAGCATTTTGTCATCATTACTCAAGAGATGAATATATAAAAAAAGATTATATTTAATTCTATTAATAAAAAGAAGCATTGGATTCTACTTCTAAAATTTAAAACAAATAATAATTATTATAGGGACAATATATTAAGCAACATTTTATATTAAATTTCATTTCACTAATTTCTAGCTTACATCCTACAGAAAACATATTTATCTCTTTTTATGTCACTTTTTCGTTTCAATTATTTATTTATAAGCTACAATAAAATATCTCAGAATATATACAAATTAAAGGAAATTATATTAACTGATTAATTAACTGGTTATTTAAAAATATATTTTAGAACACCCAACAACACCTATAGTTTCAAACATTTAACAGTTTTCTGTGGTCACAGGACCATATGCCAACTAACTCACCCTATATCTCAAATGGCGTAACGTCGGGAACCCTGGATACAGTAAATCTCTATCGGCATTGGGGAGGACACCACGTTTCAGCTTTTCTTCACTCAACTCAAGTTCAGAGCGCCATATTTGCAATTCTGACGCGTGACATTGTTCTATTGTCGGGAAGTATTGTGGGGCTTTAGTGGGACCTTGAAGTAGAAGAAATAATATCCGCTGAATTTTGGAGGCATTGCGTGTTGAGTGGCAGAACCCAACACCGCTCTTTGCCTCGACACCAGAGAGAAGATATGAACATATTAATTTAAATAAATTTTTAATATCCTATAAGTAATTGCTAGAAAATATAATTGAATGGGACCCTCGCGGTACTATTACTATGAAGCGTGAAGGCATCGATCAGCCGAGTTACAGGCATCGCACGGTGTTTGTCACAACAATGGTACTATAAAATACATACTGTGTCAATACATAATACAATTTGGCAGTTCCTAACAGTGCGGTTGTATAACCGGTTGATTACCTTAGTACACAAATTCAGTTTATATTTGACATTTAGTTTATATATAATTATTAAAGAATAACATTTAATCTACATATACAATTAGAATTCTTATACAATCACATACCTAAATTATCTGGTGTCCATTCATATGAAAGCATTGGGCCATGCATATTTATTTTTAGTTCCTCTTCAGTCAACCTCAGATAGCAAGGCGCCATTGCTGATAGAAGATTTGTCTAAAATAATAATGTCAAATAATAAAAGAAGCTGAGCGATATAGACAATAAGATGAATCATTAATAAAAAAATATTTATTAAAAGACAAGCAAAAGTTATTGATTCACTTATTTTATATGAAATAGAAACTTTTATAAAATCAATGTAGTTTCAAGTTTTTAAACATGTTATAGAAACAAAACAACATTTCATAATTTTCGAAGTCACACACTAAGAAGAGAAAATAAACAAACACAATAAGAATTTTGACGTAGCTTGATTGTTATTGAGCTTAAGTGCATTGCTTAGACAGTTTCCAAGTGCATTGCTTAGACAGTTTCCAAGTGCATTGCTTAGACAGTTTCCAAGTGCATTGCTTAGACAGTTTCCAAGTGCATTGCTTAGACAGTTTCCAAGTGCATTGCTTAGACAGTTTCCAAGTGCATTGCTTAGACAGTTTCCAATTCGACGATATCACATCGACTTGGCTTGAACTCACTGGCGTTCCCCAAGGCGGCGTTCTTTCTCCACTTCTCTTTTCTGTCTTTATTAATAATATTTCTAGAATCATTACTTCTCCCTTTCAGCTGTATGCAGATGATTTGCAGCTTCACCGTCACAGTTATTTGAATGAATTGGCTGAAACCATCGAAAGCTTAAATAGCGATCTTGGTGCTATACAGTCGTGGGCTCAATCTTTTGGTCTATTAAGTAACCCTAAAAAATCATAAACTATTATTATAGGCAGTAATAGACTTAGACATAAAATCAACTGGGATTCTGTACCAGCAATACGCTACTCAGGAGTGCCAATACCGTATTGTAGTGAGGTTAGGAATTTGGGTCTTATAATGGATTGTAACATGTCTTGGGCACCGCATATTAATGCAATCAGTAGCCACATGCATTTCTCCTTCCATTCTCTTAGGCTTCTCCAATACTTCCTCCCTCGAAAGACCAAAATTTTGCTAGCACAATATCTTTTTCTTCCAATTCTCGACTACGCTGATGTTTGCTATTTGGATGCGACCGAGGCGATACTTAACAAATTAGAGCGACTTCAAAATCTCGCCATACGCTTCATTTACGATCTACGTAAGTATGACCACGTTTCTGAACTTCGTGCTCAACTTAAATGGCTCCCAATTTGTCTTCGCCGTTATATGCACATCCTTACTTTACTTTTCAAGATCCTCAATTACCACAATTTTCCTGCTTACCTACCCCCGCTCCCCGCTTCACCATTCTCCCTCGTCCCTCACGTTCTAGGCGGTCGTAAGTTGTTCCGGCGCTCGACATACCTAGGAGCAATACCAAATTCCTGCAGAAATGATTCACAGTGTACGCCGTATCACTTTGGAACGATCTACCCATCCCTATCCAAAGAAGTCCTTCCCTAATGTCTTTGAAATCCCAATTGAAAAAACATTTACTCACTGCTGTGAACAATTAATTCATTAGATTCAGACAGTTTTTTTTTCGCACTTCACTCGTTTGTATGTATGTATATATATATATATATATATATATATATATATATATATATATATGTATATGTATGTTATTTATGTATACTTATTTATTATCATAAATTTAGTCTCTATGTATTTGCTATTATTTATTTATTTAATTTTTAATTACAGTATATATGTATATAGGATACATATCTTTGGATGTATATGTAGCTATTTATGTATTTGAATCATTATGTGTCTTCATTATAATTATTACTTTTAATTTCTTTTTTATTTTTCTCTCTGTTTTAAAAACTGCACTGTAATCTCTTTCCGCTGTTGGACACTCATATTCACAGCCTTTGGTTGGCTGGAAGAGATTTCTTTTAGAAATAAGCCCACCATTGTTAACGAATATCTCAATTGTGTTTTACTTGTGTGCAATAAAGTATATAATAATATTTTTTTAATGTTTTTAAATATTTATCTGCCATAACATCATTTCAGTTTTTATAATAAAACTAAAATCTGAAAACTATAAACTTACTTCATTAATAAACGGTATTAAGACGACAGCCTCCCACTCATTATTTTTACCATTGCGATCAGTTTCAAAGTGGAGTGGATAATAATGTACTATAGGTGAATCTTCATCAGTCATTAAATAATGGAATGGTGACGGCAGTAAATCTTTACTTGCAGCAGGTAACACAGCTAGGAGCTAAAATTATTTATGTTATCTATAAAATTATATTTTTAATCTGATGCTTTTTATATTCATTAAATAATAGGAGGTAATCGACTCCATAGGCTTCAATTCCAATTTCTAGTCTGTTTTTAAATATTGGACCAGTGTTTAGTGGCCTACTGGTCTTTTTTATTTTATTTCGAAATTATTAAATATATATATTTATTCAGTTTAATAAAATAGTGCAGGAAAATTAATTCATTACCTTGATTGTAGGATCCAAGCCACAACCATTGTTTATATTCCCACTGTTTACTACTAACCGCAATAAAATTATAAAACAAAGTAAAAAATACCTGTTCAAAAGGTTTAAAAGGTTCTCCAAGTTCAAATTCAAATTTCAAATCTTTAAATCCTTTAATATCTGATATGTATGGTGCATAGTGGTGGGGATAGTACCAAGACCAAGATGGACAGTCTTTGTAATAGTAATATAGATTCCATTGAATCGCTCTTACATAGCCTTCTGCTTGATCTAATAATACTTCACTGAAAAATATTATTGTATTTAATTTAATTATTAACAATTTTTGATTAATGTCAAAATTGTATATTTTTATTTAGCAAATATAGCTTTTAGTATCGAATAGATATCTTATTACTAAGCTAAACTTATTTGTGAGACGCCACAATTTGTCATACAATGTTACACTTCGCCCCCTGAACGTGTGGCGTTATTTATGTGTAACCTTGTATATTATACTACACATATACAATATTAAATGTATTATACTCTCTTAGTGACGTACAAAATCAAAATTATATCCATACCTATATTATAAATTCGAAAGTAACTCTGTCTGTCTGTCTGTCTTTTACGCAATCAGGGCCAAACCGCTAATTTAATTGTGATAAAATACTCATATAGAGATACTTGAGGGTCTC